>CAJPEX010001474.1:0-31366 GCA_905338405.1 Notodromas monacha | reverse complement strand
TTTTTTTTTCTAATTAATTAACATGTTTTTATTAACTCACTTTCTTGTCTGTTTGTTTGTCTGGATCAAATTTTGAAACTCAAATTTCACTCACTTCCCAACTAGCTTTCAAGCTGAAACTTTCAGGATAGCCTAGAAACTGATGACAATGCAATCTTTTGTGAAAATATAAATTTTAAGAATATTTTTTAAAAGAATAAAATAATCATAGTAGATTAAAAAATTAATCTAAAAAACCACGTTTTCAAAAAGCAAAAAATAACCTTAAACGTGGTGCGCATCTATTTCATTTGTATTTCACTTCTTCTCAACAATCTCCATGCGCACCACATTTAAGGTGTGGTTTTTTAGATTAATGGTTTTTTAGATTAATTTTTTAATCTACTATAATTTTATTTATCAAGTGAAATATACTGTGTACATTATTAGAACCATGGCCAAATTCCGACGATGAAGGGGCAGATTTTAACTACCCTTACATCTACGCCTAAGATCTGAAACGTCTTGAAAATGGTTACTACACGTTTTCTTAGATGTCGCAGTAATCTGCCAGCTTGCTTTCGGGTTGTGGTACTCATCCTTTCGGGCCTATTCAACCCGCCTTCCACTCTGTTTTCAATTACTCTGTAGAAAAGAATTGGTGCACTTGAACCTTGATAACTTGAATTTCCTCATACATATCGAATACCTTCCAATGTACGTTTTCAAGTACCTGTCAGATTTCCATTAGAAAAACTGTCGTAAATACCCACATGCTAATTGCTAATTCAAAGATGAACCAACGCTTTCCTTCTGAAAGAATCCATGACCTGATCTTATAAATTTTCTGGATGCCTTTTGGCTGTTATTTTATTGACACTTCATGAATAAGAGGAAAGCGATGCATATGTAACTTGATGTTTTTTGAGCTGCTGTGATCCAGAGACCATTTGGGCAAATGAACCCTAGCAGGTCCAAAATTCAGCAAAAAAGCAATTTAAGGTCCAGAATATCACTGATTACAATTTCCTGTAATTCTTCCTTCTTTCCCCCCAACAGCAAAAATGCTGGTTTCTCTAACTCGCATCATCACCATCAATATAACCCAATTTATTTATGTTTTTCTGATCCCTTGTATTTTGTCGGATCTCTTTCTCATTTTATTCTCCCCACATTTTTGCAATGCCTTCTTGCTAAGCTGGGAAAATGGCGATGCTGACAGGACTCAAATTACAACTTCCCATACCGCGAATCCGTGCTGAAGGTGGCAAGGGATACGGATCCGGATCCGCCGAAGGTGACAGTGCTGAATTCGGCCATGCTGAACGACGAAATGGCGATCAAACCAATGGCAAATACTTCGTCAAATTGCCCGACGGTCGTCTCCAGACTGTCGAATACTACGTGAGTGGTGACTCTGGTTACGTCGCCAAGGTCTCCTACGACGGGTCCGGCGAATCCGCAGAACCCATCAAGCGCTATACAACTAAAAATGTGACCATATGAACATCGATAAACAACATCAGCTGGTCGTTGATCAATGAAGAAATGAAACCCGCGAGGAAAACGAGTCGATTCTCCAAAGATACCTTGGAAGTCTTCTGGACGTGTTCAAGTGATACAAAATGTGCTCATAATTTATGTTTCTCTGTCTCAACTTGTTCTGTATACTCTGCATCTTTCGAATCCGCGATGAGAAAAATGCAATATTTCTCGTGAGAAACGCACCATGAGCTTACAATACTCATTTTTCGAATAACAGGAGACAACAAAGTTTAACAACAGTTTTCTTCAATATATAGTGAGTGAAAGATGCTGGCATCGTCCTGTTTGTGTCAAAAAAATGGCAAAGCACATCAACTGAAACGTTTGAAAAGTTTCTCTCTGCTGTTTCGAACCCACGTAAATTAAATTGAAATAAGAGCAGCTTTGAGGCATGAATCATACCGTCGAAAATTAAAATAAGACCCTTTTAAAGAATGAATCTTCAATACTGTACATGCACCATCGAAATCAATTCAAATGATCAGTTTGGTTATTAGTTTTTCGATTCTCGATAATGCGTGGAATTATTTCAGAAACATACTTTTTATCGTAGTCATTCTGTGAATCATTTTTTTGAAATTGCGTTGCTGTATTTTCGATTTCCTACAAAAACCCTAAAAATGTAAAACTTCTTCTGTCGCGGGCCGACTATAGAGGTCGCCCGCCGCGTACCGCGGAAAATACGTAAGTGCACAGCAGGCACCGCGGTACGACAATATCCTACCGCGATACACCAAGGACGCACAAATACCTGGAACCACAGACCAGACAATTCTACTCAATCAGTAACATAAATATATTTACTAACAAATCCAATGATAAACTTTCCACCAAATGAACTTCCCACATGGTGAAAAGAATTATGAAGAATTGCCACCAGAAACAGGAAGACAACCTTGGTGGAATCTTCCACACAAGAAGGACCAGACCCAGGAATCATCATACCCAGGAATATTAATTCCAAGCTGAGCCCTGCAGTGAACAGGACATTCTATTGTTGTGAGCAACTTGTGAAAACCGAACTTTGAAAATATATACTACTGACAGTCAGGTGTATTGACATCTGAGGCCGCAAACGGCCAACAGTGCATTCCTTGATTATTTTGTATAAATGAGAAACTATTCTTGCTGGTGAGGTCTTTGGGACCCACCAAGTCTTCTACCTTACAGTTTGCTTCTATGGAGAAACAAAAATGGGCTGAGAAGAATGAACGATTGATGTAATTAGCTTTTGCTCTGATGCTTTTGGATTCTATAGCTGTAATCTCAAGTCTTGTGTAACAGAAACCAGTCACAAAGATGATCACAAAACATGTGTATTTCTATAGCCGTTTTCAATGTGATTGTCCAAAGTAATATTTTTCATGTAGAAAATAATTGAAAATAATCAACATTATGAAACAGAAACACAAAAGCCAGAACAAATTCTACATGATTTACAGCTATATAATAGAAGGTCTGGCCTAGCTAAACAATTATTCAACATTTTAGATTTGCTTCTATGTACGGTATTCCGTTATATGATAAAAACTGCTTTTATTCTGCATTACCTCAATATTTGCGCGTATAATTTGTTTTCGCACAAAGGTCTGGTAATCATCAACAGCTGCTGTGGATTATGCTTCAACATATTGTTGATCAAAGAATTTACTGCATAAGAATTTACAGTGCTGGTGAAAAAAAATTCTCTTTTAAGATTTGAAATTATACTCACATAGTCACATCATCATTGGATGCACCATACAAATGGGAAAAGACAACTTTTTCCGAGTGGCTTTGATCACCGCAAAATTATTTCCATTACATGGTACTGAACTTTACAAAATTAACAAGACGACATACATTTAAAATCCTTGCTGGAAATGTAAATTATGATTTATGAAAAACTCGGCTATATTGCAGATGGGTTCTTCATCACTAGTTCAACTTTCCTGCATATACAGGAGTATCAGGTGGAAAATTGGTCTAATATTTAGTACACCTTGCATTGAATGGAAAATACAAAATTTGAATTGAACATGCGTTTTTAATCAAAATATTGGCATGTTGATATAAAAGAACGTGGATGTGTTGCTCTCAATCATTCTGGCTCGAAGTCCTGCAATATTGCGGATTTTGCTCACGTTTTCGATTTATGCAATGAGGTTTTGGTTATAAATCCCATTTGCTTCATTACAGGGGATCGTACTGTGTTTTTGGCAGAGGAGTGAACTCTTCAATTTTCATCTTTCATCATCGTTGAAATTCATTGCTTTTACGCATATATCGTGTCAAACATGACTGCGAAACACTTGGTAAGTTTCTTGCAAGTTATTCTCTGACAAAAAATATTAAAAACCGGAACAAGAAATGGACTTAATTATCTTTTATTGCGTAAAATAATTTGTTTCATGGAATTATCCTCTCACGCAGGCATTGATCTTCATTTGGTTACTGATGATGAACTTCGCCAATTGTGATTCGACGAATGCTGCCCCAAGCGAGAACTCCGCAAGTTTTTTTTTTCTTATGACCTGAATTAAAAGCAAGATTTGAAGATGGTGAATCCAATTTTCTTTCAATTTTTCAGGCCAGTGGAAACAAACACACTCATTCTGGAACCTCAGAAGAGATCTCTGATCCTGATGATTGGTTGCAGCAGATTAATGGAACAGTGGCGCAAGCCTTGAAACAGTTGCAGAAAGCCAGGGAATATCTTGAGTAATGAGTTCATTAAGAACAAGACAAAAGTCCTGGAAGCAGCACGCACGTCTAATTGAAGCTAAACATTTATACTTTTCTGGAACAACCTCAATACACCTTGCCATGATGATGACGACAAGGGTTTATTTTTTGGTGACATCAAAGTGTGGAACGTCGTTTCTGCAACAGATATTTGACTTCAGAGCAATATGCGGAGGAAATTGTCTTTGAATGTATAGTTGTTCCTCATTTTAAATTTGCTAATGTTGTTCTTTGTGCATTGATAATTTCACGTGGTCAACTCCGACGGTGTCATCCCGGAAAAGAAATTTTATTTTTGTGTGTGAATAAATTCAAGTATACTGTATACAAATATTCCTTGCGAGATTTCCAAAAGAAATTCTGCAAAAAAGGCATTCGATTCCACACTGGAAATTACGCTCCGTTGCGTACCTGCACAGAGAATAAAGCAAATAAATGCTGTAGTAATGCCTCAGGATTACAATATCATCTTATTATCTTACACAATCAGCTTGATTTAGAACATTTTTGCATAACATCTACTATTATAAAGTTGCTTGCCGTCATCGGTTCGCAGTTTTTTTAATTTTCACCCGCCCTCCCTTCCTTACTGCCCCTTGCCTCCCTCCCACAGAGCCCCAGAGAGGCCTGCAGGAGGGTCCCGTTTCCCGCGGTGGGGACTTTAAAAATTTGCCAAAAATTGAATAAACTAGCAAAATTCATTTTTAAAACTTCATAATAAGCACCATGATGTTTTCTACATTTTCCTTTTTTTAATTTTGAAAAAGCTTGAAAATTCATAAAGTTACAGTGTAAAACACAAAACCTTTTTCAAAAACGGGGATGAATCGGGAAAAAAACACTTTTACATTTATAATTTTAGATTTTTGAATTTTTCATTTTTCCCCATCAAAAAAATATGTAAATTTGCAAAACATCTATGCGCATTTACCCCTAAATTATGATTTATATTCCATTAGTGAAAAAAAAGTTATCATGAGCTAAACTCAAAAAAACGGACTTTTTTGAAAATTCTGTTTTTGGTTGTTCCAACTTTGAAAATTTGACAAAAATGTAATTCTACATGAAACTTGCTTTTTAAAACTGTATCAACAGCGCCATGTTGTTTCCCACATGTTCTCATTTTTAGTTTTTAAAAAACTTGAACATTGACTGAAATAAAATGAAAAATGCAAAATTTTTTTTGCAAATTGTATGAAAATTGGGAAAAAATTTTGAATTTTATCTCAGTCAATTTTCAACATTTGCCAAATACTTTCACTAGGAAGAAGATAGATGGCAACCATGCTATTTTTTTATATTCAGTGCATGAACTGTCAATGTTTTTAAAATTTTTTGTTTTTTAACTTTAAAAAATCATGAAAATTAACAAAGTTATGCTCACAAATATAAAAATAATTTTCAAAATCTGGGAAAAAATCTGGAAAAAATTTCTTAGTGAAGCAAACACAATCAATGGAATTTTCAGCATTGCACTATACCCCTCTAGACTCCCTCCCACTTAAAATTGAAAATTTGAACCAGTAGCCTGTGCACCACTTATTTAGCTACAATATCCTATTACTCCTGCTATCACACACAGCATAAGGCTTTTGTTTGAACTATGGTCCCTCCCTGCTGTTACCCCCAGGGGGGGGGGGTGTTGGGGATGGAAGGGAATTGAGCACACAAAAACCTAGGGAAGTGGCAGCAACTTTAACAGATTAGGAGAGTAGGGTACCCAGCCACACCTGAGCAATGTGCATAAAACTGGTGGTCCATGGCATGTAACCAGCTTAATTTAATCATTCAATATTTTCAAATTCTTTACATAATGTGTACTATGTAACAATAATACACCCACATTTGGCTGGGCACTCCAAGTTGGGATTGTAACAAGTAATAAAATCCCCATGCTCATGTGTCAGTTGTGGCCCACCGGGCCACAACTAACACATTGAGCACAAGTACAAGATTACCGGTGGTCCTTCACCAGTTAACCAACTTTAATCATAAATTTTTTTAAAGTTCTCTGCATAATTTGTAACATGATGAACAGTTGCATGAGGGCACCCCCTCTTCCACATATTAATTTATGTAGTACTGTACATCAAAGTTTTCAAAACTAAAATGTGTCCAATGCCCAGGTGTGGCTGGGCACCCCCAGCTTGTCTTACCTAATAAAGTTACTTGCGACGTTGGTAGGTATACATCCATTGAGCACTCCATCCCTCCTGACTTTTCCCCCTACCTCCCTCCCATAGAGACCACAGAGAGGCCTGCAGGAGGGTCCCATAATACATTGAGAAAGGAAGTTAGAGTCAGTTGGGCAAATGAACCCTTCTGTCCAAGTTAAGCACACTGTAAACTTATTTAAGAAGCATTTTAAGGCACAAAATATCAAAATTTAAAAATTTAGAGAAACCTATGCGTCCTACAACAAAATCTCTTGGTTCACACACATAACCCAAAACCTTTTGTAAGTCCAATTTTTTGGTGGACCCTCTAAATTCAACTGAACAGCTTTGACTGTATTACCCCAAATGTTTACACAATTCTTCAATATAATGCAGCAATTCCCATAAAATGCAAACATTGAGCATCCAACATCCTGTGAACTCATCAGTTGGCAAAGAGGTTATGGTACTTCAAATGAATTTTCTTGAGCCTTGAATGGTACAAATCACTTCAGATTTCCAGGGCACTTAGAACACTTTTGCCAGTTCAAGCAGAAGATGCATAATTTTTGGTGCAAAACAGCACACCATCAAAATGAATTGAACTGCAACTGTTTGAAAGCAGGTTCATTATCTCAATTCAAACTTCCAAAAAGATACTCATGAAGATTGAAACATAGCTGCTTCAATTTCCACAACATGAAATAATTTGCTTATAGTGATTTTTGTGTTCTTATGTTTTCTTGGCTAAATGTTTGAATGTATCCCAACCATGCTGCCCAAGGGTGAAATTCCTCCATGCTAATGCTATGACAGGCATTTTGAAGATGCCACACAGGAGTAAATAATTTTTACGAACATTATTGTGCAGAAAGTCAAAATGATGGGATTTTTCTGAACTTCAGCTCATCTGATAATGCTAGGTTTGAAAATGTTTTGGACTTGTGGCAAAAAAAATCCTGTCTACACCAGAGAAGGGTTAAAGGATGTTTTGAACTTTGCATAATGACAGCCAAACCTGTGTTTGTTACATAAGTTTATTTTACCTCTGCAAACTTGTAAGTCAAGGACTTAAATGTACTGCCTAATAAAAGTGAGAAGAACTTGCTGCATGAAAAGCTTTGGCTTGTGCACTTTTGGTACAAAGCAACTTTGCCCATACAATCAATTGAACATGCAGGAAACATCAACAGACTGTAGGTGTACTCACCAAATCCAGAGAAGAAGGCAAATCTTGCAGGGTTCAGGAAAAATTACACTGAAATGGGATATCATACAAATTTGTATGAGCAATGTACACCCTCAGAAATTTGAAAGGCAAAATAGCTGCAAAGGAGACAGGAAAACTCCAGACATACTTGTAAAAACATCTGAGCATTTACCTAGGCTGTCAGATTAGAAAGTCTTGAGAAGAAAATACTGCAAGTGTATTCACCAAACGTGAAGAGGCAGGCGAATCTTGCAGAGTTTGGGAAAAACTCACTCTGAAATGGGATATCATAAACAATTTAACACTCACAGAAATGGCTGCAGACTATCAGTTTTCAATGCTCAATTATCAATATGCAGAAGAGTTAATAAAGTGCTTGGAAAACATGGTGGTTGGGAGGAAAGTTAGCATGAAGGTACTCACTACACATGCAGAAGGTGGGTAAAGCAAGTTTATGGCAACCAGGATCACAACATTGTTGAACTTCCAATATAAATCATGCACTTGATGATGGCTATCTGCAAAAAAAGGATTCCAAAGTGAAATGTGATGAAAATTCAGGCACATGAAGGATCTTAACATATTTACATTCAGTTAATTGTGCACCATGAAAAATAACCAGGAATGGATGTAGAAGAATCAGATGCAGGAACATTTACTGCGTTATATATCAGGCAGTGCAAAGAAGGCTGGTGAGAAAAATTAATTGGTAGCAGATGGGGAAAAAAGCACATCCTGAATGATTCACATGTGCTCAGATTGAGCACAATTACAAAATTACCGGTAATCCTTTTAAAATTCAATTTTTATTGCTTTTCTCTTTCCTATGTAAAAAAACAATAGTTGAAAAGCCTCAGACAATCCAAGTTATGGGGGCTTGAGAAAAAAATCTTTGACTTAGGGGGTTTTTTGTGCATTGTTTTTTGGAGAGTATCCAGACAGGGACTTTCAGAAAATATGACTTGGAAAGGTATTTGATTTGAGCTATACAGATCCACCTGTACATGTACATGGATAACTTTTTCCTGTCTTGAGCAAAGAGTAACTTCCTTTGCTGTTGCTTTGGCATCCAATTCAACCCAATCCAGGAATGCATTCAAGAAGTGGAAAACATCATGAAGAACACCACAGTGCACCAACAACACCCTAAGGACATGCAAAATTGCTGAGTTCAAGTGTAATCATACATTTTTCAATGGTTTTATTTCCTGAATTGCTGTGTTCTGCCACTCTGTGGTTATATTCCATGTTTTTCCACTGTGGTCTGTGAAGTAAAAACTTGATCAATGTAAATGTGATGTTTTTCGTTCATACTTCCTATCTGCTGATTTTTGATGTATTTATGTTCTGCTTCATGGGATGTTCAATAGAAATTTTGTTCTCATCCCTACAGAATATTTCTGAATCCAAACATGGAAAATTTGCAGTCACTGACCAATGAAAGATAAATCTTACACACTGCATCACGTAATCGCCAGCTGACTGATGCAGAAAGCAGGAGACTACAAGAAGTTAAGGTTCTCCTCCACCAAGAATCTGCAAGGCAGAGTTCTGCAAATTGCCAGGCTGCCATGACACTTACTCAGAGGAATCAAATCCAGGAGCAAAACAGAAGGTATGCTTTTGCAAGAAGAAGAACTGTTCCACAATATGAAAGGATTTGTGCAGGTAACCAACGTGAGTCAATGACTCTAGAAGAAAGAGAAAATGTCAACAGGAACCGTTCCACACAACGACCTGCCACTTTTACAAGAAGTGGCCAATATTCTGCCCTGATACCAGATGCAGGCTTTGACCAATCAGTGTATGGCAATATAAACATCTTCAAACAGACCCTGATCCCTATGAATATTGTTTGCCCCTACTGCAGTGCCTTAAAATGGAGACAAGAATCCGAAGTATTTTGTTGTGCAGAGGGGAAGATACAACTTCCAAAATTTGACCCTGCGCCTGCTGATCTACAGAACCTTTACAGCAACCCTCAATTCATCCAAAATATCCGAGCCTATAATATGGTTTTTGCATTCACATCCCTGGGAGCCTCTTTAACAGAGAGGCTCAGGGTGGATCAAGAGCTAGCAAATGGAAGGAATGGAGTGTATACATTCAGGATTCAAGGTACACTCTGTCACCAGATGGGTTCACTGCTTCCACTGGAGGGCTCTGCTCCAACATTTGCACAGATTTATATCCATGATACAGACATGGATAATCTGGCTGATTGACAGTGCTCAATAATGGATTGCCTGGATAGGAACACTGTCATACAAATTGAAAGGATGCTGCAGGGTGTGAACCCATTTGTGGCACTTTTCCAGTCCATTGGCTCACACCTGAAACAGAATGAAGAATTGAGTCTCAAAATTCTAGAGCATGTAGACCATGACCTTTGGAGATACAATCATCCATCAACTGATGAAGTTGCTGCTCTGATCATGGATGGCAATGGTTATCAGGGTGGAAGAGATTTGATTGTACAGCAGCGCAGAGGAGGCTTCTACAGAATTTTTGAGACCTGGGCACAATATGAGCCACTCCAGTACCCATTGTTGTTTCCGTTTGGGGAACTGGGGTGGTGCCCAGATGTGAAGTATGCCAATGGAACTGTTAGATATGGAACTGCAAGTGTTACTGCAAGAGAGTTCTATGCCTACAGACTGTTACCAAGGGGTGAGATCTCCCTCCTCTTGCAAAGTGCAAGACTCTTACAGCAGTATGCGGTAGATCAGTATGCAAAAATTGAATTAGCTTGCATGAGGTTTATACAGATGAAGCAGAAGATGCACTGCATAGAAGTGCTTGAGGGTATTCAAGATATGACCTGGAATAACCACTCACTGGACCAGATTGGCCATGTGATACTCCCAGCCAACTTTACTGGCAGTGAGAGGTGCATGAGGCAGCACTTCTATGATAGTATGGCTATTTTCCACAAGGTTGGGAAACCTGATTTGTTTATCACAATCACATGCAACCCAAAATGGACAGAGATAACAGACAATCTCATGGCCAATCAGACACCTCCAGATTGTCCAGATTTGATAGCCAGGGTCTTCAATTTGAAGCTGAGGGCAATCATGGAGGACATCAAGGTGAACTCAATCTTTGGAAGTGTGCTGGGATATATGTATGTCATTGAATATCAGAAGAGAGGTCTTCTGCATGCACATCTTCTGGTGAAACTGATGTCAGAGTTCAGTCCAAAGTGCCCATCAGATTATGACAAGTTTGTGTCAGGGGAAATTCCAGATGCTGCCAAGAACCCTGACTTATATGACAAAGTTGCCCAGCACATGATGCATGGTCCATGTGGTGTTCTCAACAAGAATGCTCCATGCATGAAGGATGGCAAATGTTCAAAACATTTTCCAAAGACCTTCAGCAATGAAACAAGGACTGATGGAAAAGGGTATCCCCAAATGAGATGTCTTGAGAATGGGCATATTGTTTAAAAGAAAGGTGTTCCACTGGATAACCGCTGGGTTGTGGACTATAACCCCTACCTGTTACTGAAGTACAACTGCCACATCAATGTGGAGATTGCTTCAACAATTGCTTCTGTGAAGTATTTGTACAAGTATGTGTGCAAAGGGTCCAACAGAGCAAGGGTGGCAATCACCAGGAATCCAGATGGTGTCGTGGATGAAATTCAAGAATTCCTTGATGCACAATACATCTCAAATGTTGAAGCCTGTTGGAGGATTTTTGATTATCCTCTACAAGAGAAGTCTCATACTGTAGTGTGGCTTCCAGTGCATCTGGACAGGAAGCAATATGTTTCTTTCTGACCCACAGAAAACAGAGATCAAGTTTTGGAACAAGGACAGCATACCATGCTGACAAGGTATTTTGATCTCTGTGCGCAAGGAAATAAGACTGCAAAAGGAATCATTTATCCTGATGTTCCAGTATACTTTGTCTGGTCAAGAGACAAAATGTGGAAACCTAGAGAACAAGGAGGAGAAAAGGCTGTTGGACGCATGGTTTCATGTTTACCTATGGACATTGAACGCTACTGCTTGCGTATGCTGTTGTGCTAGGTCAAAGGACCTCAGAGCTTTCACCACATCAGAACTATCAATGGTGTTGTATATGCATCATACAAGGAGGCCACAAGAGCTGCTGGGCTTCTTGAGGATGATACTGAGTGGTTCAACTGTTTGTCTGAAGCACAGGCATTTAAAATGCCTGTTCAGCTCCGTTACCTCTTTGCAACCATCCTGGTGTATTGCCAACCAGCTGATGTGAGAGGAATTCTAACACTATGGCAATGTCTGAAGATTTTCAACACAGACATGGAGTGAATGGCAATAGTCAAATTGTCATGCTGGAAACATTGAGAGCAGTCAACAACATTCTAAACAGCAGCAACAAATCCTTGCAGGACTACCCAGCACTCCCACAGCTACATGAATTTCAGCATATTGATCTGGGACCTGGCATTAATCATGTTCTGATGAATGAAATGTCCTACAATTGTAGTGAATTGGAGACAATTTCTGCAAAAGCTCAACAAGTGACAGTGCAGCAACAAGCTATATTTGACCAGGTGATGGATTCAGTCATCAGCCCAAATTCACTGCAGCGTGCATTCTTCTTGGATGGACCAGGAGGATCTGGATAGTCATTTGTACTTGAACAGATTCTTGCTGCTCTCTGTCTCCTCAACAAAGTTGTACTTGCAGTTGCATCCAGTGGCATTGCGTCTCTGCTACTCATGGGTGGAAGGACAGTTCATTCAAGATTCAGACTCCCTCTCAAACTGACTGAAGCATCAACCTGTGCTGTGTCAAAGAATTCTGACCTGGCAAAGCTTCTTGAGAGGACTGAGTTGATTGTTTGGGATGAAGCTCCAATGGCACATTGCTTTGCATTGGAAGAAATTGACAGAACACTGCAGGATATTGCTGGAAGTGAGCTTCCGTTTGGTGGAAAAGTTATGCTACTCAGTGGAGATTTTAGACAGATTCTCCCTGTGATTCCAAGAGGGTTGGATGGACAAATTGTGGCTTCCTGCCTTAAATGTTCAACTTTGTGGCATCACTTTACAATGCTCAAACTGGAGCAGAACATGCAACTGCATGCAACCATGGATCCTCAGACTGATGAGGAAAACCAGAATTTTGCAAACTTTCTGCTGGAGATTGGCGAAGGAAGGCATGGAGTGAATCCACAACTGGGACCCAACTACTTCAAACTGCCACAAGATTTCATACTGAAGCCAGAAGAACAGGTGAGGAAAACCAGAATTTTGCAAACTTTCTGCTGGAGATTGGTGAAGGAAGGCATGGAGTGAATCCACAACTGGGACCCAACTACTTCAAACTGCCACAAGATTTCATACTGAAGCCAGAAGAACAGGTAACAGAGTGCAATGCCATTGTTAGGCATGTTTATGGGGACATCTCAACAAGATATCTTCAAGAAGATTATTTCCACTCACAAGCTATTCTTGCCCCACTTCTGGCTGATGTGAAGGAGATAAACAGGCATGTCATGAACAAGCTGCCTGGATCAGATTGTGTATATCTTTCAATTGATGGGGTTGAAGAACAAGAGGGAACTGATGAAACCCTCTATCCAGCCAGAAATTTTGAATGGGATCAATCCTTCAGGAATGCCTCCACATGTACTTGCATTGCAAGTTGGTGCACCCATCATGCTGATGAGAAACATCAATGGAGAGCAGGGCCTTTGTAATGGGACACAACTACAGATATGTCACCTTACAAAAAACTGCATTGATGCAAAAATCCTTACAGGTGCACATAGGGGAGAGAGAGTTTTCATCCCTAGGATCACACTAATCAGTGATGATGAAAGAATGCCATTCAAGCTGAGAAGACGGCAATTTCCTGTGCAACTTGCTTTTGGAATGACAATCAATAAATCCCAACGGCAATCTGTGAAACACTTGGGCATCTATTTACGCGAGCCAGTGTTTTCACATGGGCACATCATGCATGTTGCTCTGTCGAGATGTACTTATAGGCAAACATCAAAATTGTTTTGAGTAATGCAGCACACAAAGATGAGACAGGGGCCTACACAAAGAATATTGTGTTCAAGGAGGTTATTTAACCTCTTAAATGTCAATAAAAAGCCACAAAGTACCATCTGTCATTTTGAGCTTGATCTAGGATCTGATGTTCACCTCCTTGAGTACTGCATCAAGGACTGCCGCGGTGTAGAGGACTCATTCCTTGAAAGGTGGCTCAAGTAAGTCTCACATGCTTAAGGGGGTGTGAATATCATTGCCTGGTCACTTTTTTTAATGCATTTGTTGACAAAACTGCTCTGGAGATCTGCATGGTAAAATCACAAGGCATGTATTGTAGAAAATGTGCCTTTTTTTTAGAAATTGACCTTTTTGAACCCTCATCCTCCAGAAATCTGCTTGCTGTCAATTCTGGAAAAGAATTCTGTGGCTACATCCGTTGGCAAGTTTGGTCCACCTGTCCTCCATCCTCCATGTGCAAATTTCCAGAAATCTACTGAAAAATGAGGTTGGTTGGAAAGGTATATAAAAGTTTTTCATGTTCACAATTCTATGTGCATTCTATGGTCCAGATTCCAAGAAACCAAAGCATCAATGCAGCTGTTTGAGCCAATTTAGACTGGATTTAGTTCATCTCTCCACTGATCATAAATTCTTCAACAATACCAGGTTAGTTCTTGAAAGAACATCTAGATTTTTTAATTCAACTTCTTTGGAATGCAATTTCAGACAAGTTCCCTGAGAAGATCTGCTGGATTATGTCTGCTGCTACATAATGAAGCCAAGCTTTCTTGCAGACAGGGGTATTGTCATCTCTCCTCCACTGTAGCAAACTTTGAACTTCAGAGGTTTGTTCTTGAAATGAATATCCTGATTTTTAATTCAGCTTTTTTGAATGTACGATTTCAGAAAGACAAGTTCTATGTACAATATATGAACATACAAGGAAACCTACACTGCAGATTGGGGTGCATCCATCTCTCCTCCACTATTGAAATGTTCAGCCCTCTAAAGGTTAGTTCTTAAGAAGGTATATGGGTTCTTTAACCTAACCTCAGATAAATGCATGATTTCAGAACAATGAGTGCCATTCAAAGCTATGGATTGTATCTTTTGCATGGTGATGATGGCCCAGCCATTTTAAGGATAGGAGTGTCCCCTGATCTCCACTCAGCTGAATAGTATTCTAAATATTGTCAAGGTTAGTTTTTTTTAATATAAAACCTATGGATTTTAGTCCAACCTTCTGTCATTGTGTGGGTTTCAGTAAAATGAGTGCCATGAGCAGACAGAAATTGCATTCTACTGAAGTGGAGCCTAGGCAAGCCATTCCCAAGATGGGAGTCTGATGTCAAGCCAATAAGGTAGAGTCAAACTTTGAGAGGTTGGATCAGGGATCTTATTTTTGCTGTTTTACAATCCTTACAGATGTGTTTGTGTTATGTGTGCTTTCAGATCCATATGGTACATGACATTCTGTGGCTGATGTAATGCAGTATGGCCAAAGTTGGTAATTCAAAAGAAAATGGAATGTAAAGCCAGCAACAATGAACTGGGTGGTTCCCAGTGATACCCTGGGCCCTATACCTACATAGGAAATGCCCATAATGCAGCAAATGAGCTGGGAGACTGGTAGCCATACATCAAAAAGGTTAGTTCAGTAAATGTATAAAATTGCATTCCTAAAAATTTGTTTCACAGTGAAAAGAAATGTTTTGAAAGTATTAATCATCATTGGTACCTCACACCTTGCCCAGGTGTAGGCTGGGCACCTCAGCTTGTAATAAAGTTACTTGCCATCCTGGGTTTGCACTTTTTTTAATTTTCACCAGCCCTCCCTTCCTTCCTGTGCCTTACCTCCCTCCCACAGAGCCCCAGAGAGGCCTGCAGGAGGGTCCGTTTCCCATTTTTTGAAGTTTGAAAATTTGGGAAAATTAGCATTATCAACCAATAAAATCAATTTTGAAATCTTTAAAAAAAGCACCATGATGTTTCCTACATTTCTATTTTTCAAATTTTGAAAAAGCTTGAAAATTCATCAAGTTACAATGAAAAACACAAAATATTTTTCAAAAACTGGGATAAAATGGGAAAAAATACTTTTATATTTTCAATTTTAGCTTTTCAAGTTTTTGGTTTTGCTCAATGAAGAAAAATTAAATTTTCAAAACATCCATGTGCAATCACCCCTAAAATATGATTAACATTCCACTAATAAAAAAAATTATCATGAGCTAAACTGAAAAAATGGACATTTTTGAAAATTCCATTTCCCATTTTGCTAACTTTACAGATTTGTCAAAATTTTAATTATTGAGCAATTTCCAAATTGTTTCAAAGGTTACATGTGCAATGAAGTTTTCAACATTTCCTTTTTTTTGAAATGTTTGAAAAACTTCAAAATTGCATGAGATAGAATCAAAAATGCAAAAACGTTTTTGAAAATCATATGAAAATCAGGAAAAAAGATTTTGTATTTAGAATTTTTACGCATTCAATTTTGACAGTTTTCAAACATAAAAATATGTAAAATTGTTCAACATCTGTGTGCATGTAACCCTGCCAAAAAGTTTGAAATTTCATCAAAATCCTAGAAGTTACAATGAGCTAAACAGAAAAGTTTGAATTCCTGGATATGTGATTCTTCCCATTTTGCCAAATTACAAAATCTGTTTAAAATTCAATTTCAACTCAATTTCAAAATTTCTTCCAATGTTGCAAGTGCCCAGATGTTTTACTAAATCTCACTATCTCCAATTTTTAAAAATCTTCAAAATTGAATGGGCTATAGACAAAAACACAAAAACATTTTTGAAAAAGTGAAAAAGTTGAGGGGGGGGGATTTTCACTTCTTGATTTTTAGCTTGATCAATTTTCAACATTACTAATTGAAAAACAAGAACATCTTTGTGCACACAGCCCTGTCAAAAATTTCAAGTTGGAGTCTTTAGAAAAAAGATTAAGTGGGGTTTTAGGGGATGGAAGGGAATTGAGCACCACAATAACCTTGAGAGGTGGTACCAACTTCATCAAATTAGAAAAAATAGGGTGCCCAGCCACACCTGGCAATGTGCATAAAACTGATGCTTCTTGGCATGTTACCAGCTTTCAGCATTCAAATTTTAAAATTCATTTTCATCATGTAACAATCATACATTCATGTTTGGCTGGGCACTCCAAGTTGGGATTGTAACAAGTAATAAAAATCCCCTGCTAATGTGCCAGTTGCGGCCCACCGGGCCACAACTGACACATTGAGCACAAGTACAAGATTACCGGTGGTCCTTCACCAGTTAACCAACTTTAATAATAATTTTTTTTCAAGTTCTCTGCATAATTTGTAACATGATAAACAGTTGCATGTGGGCACCCCCTCTTCCACATATTAATTTCTGTATTACATCCAAGTTTTCAAAACTAAAATGTGTCCAATGCCCAGGTGTGGCTGGGCACCCCCAGCTTGNTCAATATAAATCATGAATATTTCACATCAAACAAATGATATTTGGAAAACTTCATAAGGTATGCATTTATATCATACAAATTTCTAGTTTGAATTCTTAGAAACAATTTTGATGTCCATATAGGAAGGGCAGCATTGAGAATGAATAAGAATAAATACAATATAAGAACCCTTTAATAGCAAATTTAATTCAGACAATTTCTCATTGCATGTACTCAACTTTTATAATCAGAGTAATGAAAAGAGAACCTTCAGTAAAGCCATAAGGTTTATAAAAATGAATATTAATTATATTTGTTGATAGTACTTCTCCTATTATACTGTTTATACCTATTCAAACAGGCCTTCTGAAGTCTCTCATGATTTTTCTTCAAAGAGAGAGTGATGGGTTCAGGGAGTGAGGCAGGGGGAAGGGGGAGCAGCGTACATTTGGCAGCTCACATGTGAGCTCTGGTGAGAAGTCTGTCCACCTTATCTTCCTACTCCTACACAATTCTTCAACATGTAATTTGTATCTGCAAGCATGCGCAGTTCATGAAGTCACTCATTTTTGGCATTGAGGGATGGAGTGGTAGGGAACAGCCCTCTGGAGGGGCAGGGGGGAAGTGAGTTGCGTCAAGTTTGAAAGTGTACCATAATGTCACCTCATTTGGTTACTGACTTCTGACCAGAACTGTTTTAGTGTTGACTGAGTTTTTGAAGTGTGTTGTGTTATGGGATCTTGTTTGGCGAAGTAATTGAACTTCAAAAGAAATACACTCTGCTTGTGACTCTGGCCGAAGACCTCTATATCAAACCTTATTGGGGGTTTGTCCGGCTGTTTCCTGATTGCGTCAGAGCCACAGAGATGGCCCGTTACACGGAAAATTCCAAAGCCGTGGCACAGCCCTATGTGCCACCTGCTCCAGTCCCCAACCCACCCGCAGCATCTTTGCCTGCAGGGCCGTCCACAGGGCAGGCTTTACCGGCCAATCCTTTGCCACAACTAGCAGACCTGCCACGCACAACAACGTGACCAGGAGACGTTCAAAGACTACGCGGACTTGCTGCGTTGTATGCTGGCCATCAACAATGTGTCGGCCGACATGAAGGTGTGTGCGGTGGTGCTGGAGTTTTATTTACGAGTTCCATTCTTTGTGACGTCTTCAGGATATATCGAAGAGACAAATTCAGTTGGTTCAGGTGAGTTGGTTTCCGTAGTTTTGATCCAATTACTAACGTGACGATACTGTACATGCACCACCGTATGAAATTCATGATTATAGCATGTTTTCTGATTGGTACTCAGATACCGCTGTGCCCGAAGTCGGAACCGCAGATTCTCTTACATCAGTCTTTGTATGTTTTATTTCAGGACTCCTTCATGAGACCATCAAGCGATGGGGGTTGAGAGGCGTTGTTTGTGATTCGTGGCAAATCTGGGTTGGCGCAAAACTCCACTTCTAGAGGTAAGCATTGTTCGAATATTCATGTTCTGTACACATCGTCTTGTAAGATTGGACGCGATCGTGACGATATGTTGCATGCACCACCTTATGATTGAAGTGATCTATGCATGAGTTCTGATGAGTTAAGTGGATCTTCTGTGTGTGGTACGCTTGTTGTAGTAACGTGTCAACGGATTTTCTGTACTTTGTTTACAGGCCATGTTCGACGTCAGTAGTGAATACTGTGAGCATCTGCCGCCCTGACCTGAGCCGTGGGGCGATTATCCATTTTGGAAAGGTTTATTTCCACTGAAAGTACCCGGAAGAAGTGAGTAGGATATTCTGATACCTTTGTAGTCTTCTTCCTGATGACATGTTCATGCACCACTATGATATCAATGATTCAAGCATGTATTCTGATGATATTTCAAGCAATTTGATGAAATACTCTTGTCCAGTGCAGTGCATTGATGGGTTGTTTCTTTTTTTTCTATTTTTAGCGAGCTGACCGATTTCGTGAAGCTGAGGATCAGTGACCGTGAATCGGCGTAGCAGTGAGGAACATTCTAACGATAATGCGACTCTTCTGTTCAGCTCGGCTTTCAAGGTGATTATTGGCGTTTATTTTCGGCCTTATTCAACTGTTACTTAATGTAGTCTTCCACGTTTGGGTGTATTGTCTTCGTAACGCTATTAAAATGTTCCCTTCTCGCTTGCAGAGTGCGAATCGGATCATGACACTCTCCATCAACGACGTTCGCGTGCTCAACTTGTTGAGGCGTGATTATTGCAAGTACTAAGCCAAGATTACCGGCAGCATCCTGCAAGTGAACGACAGCGATCTTCTGCATTTGTAACCCCATCGGAAATCCATCTGTAATTTTTCTCTTGTCCGTGCGGAATGGTATTTTGACGGAGTTTATTTTGTTTTAAATGCGGATAGTGAAAGTGCCAGTCTACACAAGTCTCTGACGGTAGTAACATAGGTGTCTTCGAGCTCATGATACAGGCAGACTGAGATAGAAACTCATAGGAATGAGAGATATTTCGTTGTGGAGAAAATTTTGTTTCAGAAATTCCCTCTAGCCTGGGAAGTTAACCCTTTTGGTTGGATAGGTTAAAATAGTTCAGAGTCCACCTGCTGTACCATTAAATGCAAGCCGAACTCAATTCTATCTACGACAGGACAATTGTCCGTCACTTTCGGTTATAATGTAATTGTTTCAGTTAATTTTCACCCGTCCAATGTACAGATTTGACTGTTCTCGCAGTCATGACTGATTTGCAATACATATACATTTTGGTTGACGAAAACCTTTAGTCCCAGCAGGAAGCCCTTCAAGTGAATTTTAAAACTATCTCGTTCAAACAAACTTCCCAATTCCAGTATGACCAACTTTTTTGGGGAATGCCTAGAACTAGTACTGTACTGACTTTTCAGTACAGTACCAGTTGCACCAACAGCAGTTGAACGGTAAGCCTGCGGCCCGTTGCAACCCTTTTCTTTTTGTTCACAGGGGGCCCCTGATAGCCATGATCATGCAACCGGAGGCACCACCAATGACAACAACTACCGCACAATGCGGACATCAAATGTGGAAATCAAAACGCTGCACACGGCACAACAACAGCAGGATCTGGTTGACATCCTGCACTCGTTCATTCCACCTTTTCTCAGTTGACTGACTCATTTTTTCACACTTGGACAGAATTTTGGGACCTCCACCCCTGGCAAGATCCCGGACACAAATGACTGGCCAACATTTTCTTTCTATGCATTCTTGGTGCACCTGCGTGCCACTATCTTTGAGAGTCCCTCCCGGTCAAGGACACTCCGCATCCCCCAGTGCCACCACACCCCCAGCCCCCAATGGACCAGCAACATCTATGCAACCCCAGTTTCAGGGTCCTTTGGCAGTTGCCAGCCTGCCGGCTGCTGTTGCCCAAAGAGGGGGGATTTTGTGTTTTGCGTACACATGTCATTACCCAAGTGCAGCATCCATGCTCAGGCACGCACACATCCACACGTAGCAGCAGCCTGCAGACCTGGAAATAGTAAGGGCCTCCCATGGAAACCCTTAGGAACGACATCTACCCTTAGGAACTGTACTAACATTGAGCCACCAGATATCCCACCCAGATTGACAACCCGATGCAAGATAACCATCTGGACTGGAGGAGAGGTGGCAAGGCCGAGATCTGAAGCATCAGAAGGAATTTGACTCTTGACAAGCACTGTTGTTTTTATACTGGACCATTGCCTTTATTGTGTGATCAGTGTTGTGAGTGTTTGCTGTTGTCTACGGGACTTGGTGGAGGAAATAAACTCTGCTCTAACGTGGCGCTGCCTGAGGACTGATCTGTCAGACTTTATTGGGGGTTTGTCCGGCTCCAGAACCTTGATTGAGCAGACGTCACGGAGGTGATGACACCCAACACCAAAAATTCTTGAGTGGCGGCACTACCCTATGTGCCTCCTGCGCCAGAGTTGGTGGAAAACCTACCCGCAGCTCCACCCACAGCCCAGGTCCACGCAGCACCTCCAGCTCCTACGCCACCAACGTGGAGCGAACCCATGCCAAGTGCACCCTTGTTGCAGACGGGCAGCCCGTGGGACGCAATCCTGCTGCCAACATTGCAATACCTGGTCAAAGCTTACTGACTAGGTCCTCCAGCCGGGAACAACCGCACGGAGTACGTCACATTATTGGAGAACAATCGTATACCCATCTCAATCGCCTCCAGATGGATACCACGTCCCGGGTGGCACCTGCGGCCCCTTGATCTGCAGATAGCGTCATGGACTCCATCATAGTCGCAGGAGATCGTCATAGTCAGCGCTGCACCACCACCACCCGTGAGGCAACCTTTTCCTTATTGTCAGCCCGGCAAACCGCAGCTTTCCGATATGCCGCGGCAACTCGAATACAAAACGTTTGAAGATTATGCAGACCTCCTACTCCGGACCCCCGCGATCAACAATGTTTCCGCAGATATGAAGGTGTGGTGCCTTCTTAATAAAACCCTCCCGTTGGTCTGAGAAACAGCGTCCATACTTTATGGACGCGGAATAGTTGACTTTGAAGACCTTGTTGCAGAGATTGCCATTTTGCATCCAACACCTCATCTGAACAAGTTGGACCAGTTTTGGCTGCTATGCCCCCAGTCCGGGGAAAGTTACGTCAGCTTTGCCAACAGGTTAGAGCAGTCCTTTGACTCCTTCCTTGCACCACCACACCAACCCGTCACAGCAGAGACAATTCGGCACAAGATGCTAATCGAGCTGGTTTTGGCGGCTCCTTCCGGTCTGCAGGATGAGCTTTGTAAGAAGTGGATCAACAACAGAAACTGGACCTGGGAACAAGCAGTGGTGGAAGCTGAGCAATATTGCCTTCATCACTATGCCACGATTCACACAGGAACCGGATTGCGACCAAACCAGAAGTTGTCCAACACCCGCCAACAACGCCGATGGTGCAAGGGGCACCACATGTATGTTCAGCACTTCCCTCAGGACTGCCGCATCCTTCAGAGGCAACAAGGTTGAGAAGCAGCTGGTCAACCAGGTAGAGAAGCAGCCGGTTTGGGGGAGAAGCAGGGGGCCACATTGCAACAATGATCAGCCCCACTGCAACAGGCTCCAGCCAACAACAACGACCAGTCTGCCAAAACCTTTTACTGTTATCATTGTCACCCACCAGGTCATATTGGGTGTAATTGCCCATTGTTGTTGCAGGGAAACAGGTGCAACACACAGTGAACGCAGCGCACTGTGTTGACAAGGACCTCGCCGCACCCCCTCCTATTGTTCTACCTTTGCAGATTCAAAATTCTTGCATCCTGGCATTAGTGGACACCGGGGCTTCTCATGCATTTGTGTCCCAACGGTTAGTCGATTCACTAGGCCTTTCCCCAAGTCCTTGCTCCGTTCATGTGTTAACCACATTGACCACAAATACAGCTTCCGTAGCTCAACAGGTGAAGATCAATTTTACATTTCAAGGCTTGCAATACTCAATTCCTTTTTTGATTTTACCTCATTTGTCTGATCCCCCTATTCTTTTGGGACATTCAGCCCTCCGACAGTTTCCTCTAGCACTCACAATCAACGGAGATCAGGCGTTTGTTGGATTTCAGCGGAATATCCAGAATCGTGCGCCAACCTTGTTCAAGATCAGGGAAGGGATAACTTTCACAGATGGGTCAAACGCGGAACAAACCAAGGTCCAGCAGCTACTCGTGAAGCACGCCGACCTGTTCCACCAGTGGTCAGGTTGCTGTGGATTCTTCCCTGAGCATACTGTGAGACTTCAAACAGTTGCAAACAAAATACCTAATATCTGATCTTTCTGCCAGTCCACCAAGATGAACGCACTATTCTCAACTCTTGTGGACAAGTACCTTGAGGCCGGCATCATCGCCGTATAATTCCCCGGCATTTCTGAGCCAAAGAAAGAACTCTGACTCCAACGCCCCACCACATCGGTTATGGCGCATGGTGGAGAACTATCAGGGGATCAACAACATCCTGACCAATGACCGTTATCCAATGCCGGTCATCCAAGATTTACTCATTGCGCTTGGGTGCAACAATGCATTTTTTTTTTGTCTGGATCTTCATTCCGCATTTCATCACCTGCCTATTGCATTTGACGATCAGCCAAAAACCGTGTTTTGGACCCCGCAAGGTCAGATGCAGTATTGCGTCATGCCATCCGGGTTAAAGAAGGGTCCAGTGGCGTTCCAGGGCGCAGTGAACCACATTTTGCAAGATCATTTGTATGTAAGATGTCTGGCTTATATGGATGATATCATTGTATTTGGTGAAATGTTTGAACAGGTTTGCAAAAATTTGGATGCAGTCTTCATAGCTCTCAACAACGTGGGCGCCGCAGTTGATTTAACCAAATCTACCTTTTTAGCTCAATGCATTGTCTTCCTAGGTCACAAAATTGACCAGACTGGCACGAGACCCCTGGAAAAAGACCTCGACGCATTTAGAAGTTTTCCAAAGCCTACAATTACCCGTCAGCTACAAAGATTCCTGGGGATGGTGACATATTTACACGCACACCTCCCAACAAACTTTAGCAGCAGCAGAGAAGACGCTCCGGCTCATCATACCAGCAAAACCGCAGACCAGGCTAACGTGGAACCCAGAAGCCGATTCCGCCTTCCAGCATCTGAAGGACATCATGGTGGACTCAGCCAGACTGGAAAGAATAGACCCCAGCAGAACGACCAAGGTCCATTGCGACGCGTCACTCACATCATTGGGCGCAATTCTCATACAGATTGACAAACAAGGTAACCCGCAAGTAGTGGAGTATGCCAGTAGAACCCTTAGTGACACGGAATCGCGGTATTCTAATTCAGAGTGCAAGCTCCTAGTGATAGTATGGACGGTGACAAAAAAATTCCGCCATTATCTAAAACTGCGGGACTTTATTGTCTATGCAGATCACAAAGCTTTGCTGGGGGAATTAAAAACTACCAGACTGATTTATTTGCAAACTAAGCTTGCGCTGTTTCGGGCCAAATTAGTGTACAAACCGGGTCGATTTTTGAAGGGGCCGGATGCCTTGAGTAGAGTATCAATCAACACCACCAAGGGACAAGAAGTTCCAGACAAAGCCAACTGGGAATGGATCATTGACAGCTACCATCAGGAACTCGGACACGCAGGCTGGAAAACCATTTACCAGACTCTCAGGAAACGCTTCGCTTGGCCATCCCTTTGGCAAGACGTCTGGAAATGAATCCAGTGCTGCGCAACGTGCTTTTGATACAATATTGCAACGACCCAGGTGGGAACAAAGCTGCAGCCAATAGTCTCATCACACCCCCAAGAGCAACTAACCATTGACTTCTACGGACCTCTACCACTCACTACAGAAGGATACCGCTATGCTATCATCGCAGTCAATCATTATAGTAAATATATGATCGCAAAGCCCGTCCAATCCGCAGATTCAACCATGGTAATCCCATTTTTGGCGGAACTGTTTTGCCAATTTGGCCTTTTTGATTTTGTTCACTCAGACAGTGATTCGGAATTTGGATCAAGAGCTTTTAAGTGGTTTTTACGTTATGCAGGAGTGCAGCAACATGTTGCCCAGGTGACGCACCCAGAAGGGAATGGCTGCTGCAAAAGGGCCATTTGGACGCTACATCAAATACAATCCAAGTTGGTACAGGGCAAATCGGCATTGTGGAGTACGACAATCCTGCAATCGGTTGTGGCATACAACAATACGCTGCATTCAGCCATCAGGGTAACACCCACCAAAGCCTTCTTCAACCTACCAGCAATCCTAGAATCAGACAAAAAATTTGGAGTGGAACCTCCCCCAATAGACCAGGAGCTGCAGCAGATACCAGAGATCAATGCAAAAGCCCAAGACAGTTTTGCTCAATCGGCCAACCGCAAGAAGTGGCCAAAGTTCCAACCGGGCAACTTGGTGGCTATTTGTCCCCGACTACCAACTGTCCAACAGCACGCAGCCAACCGGAGATTTTGCACATTGCAATTGGGATCGTTTATTGTAATTCGCAATTTGGGGCAGGGAGAATATCATATTGGGGCAGAAAAGCATATAACCAGGGCTGATGCCTGGGAACTCGTACCGGCGCAAGGGCTACCGCGTCCCCCAGACCCTATTTGGTCTTATCATATGTCTCCATTATTTCATCCTCTGTCACAGGATCAATACCTTGACGCCGCGTTACCATTAGCAAACCCGTCCATGGGATTCAAGCCTCAACCAGCAATCTTTAGCCACCACAATTATCTTTTGCCGGCCCCGCTACCGCAACTTGCGCCAATCATACCTATTTCTCTTCCTAGAAAAATGTGTCATCTCACCTGTTGAGCTCTTCCCTGACCCATTTTTCTCAGGGGGGGGGAGTAAGGGCCTCCCATGGAAACCCTTAGGAACAACATCTACCCTTAGGAACCGTACTAATATTGAGCCACCAGATATCCCACCCAGATTGACAACCGGATGCAAGACTACCATCTGAACTGGAGGAGAGGTGGCGAGGCCGAGATCTGAAGCATCAGAAGGAATTTGACTCTTGACGAGCACTGTTGTTTTTATACTGGACCATTGCCTTTATTGTGTGATCAGTGTTGTGAGTGTTTGCTGTTGTCTACGGGACTTGGTGGAGGAAATAAACTCTGCTCTAACGTGGCGCTGCCCAAGGACCAATCTGTCAGACTTTATTAAATGAAGTGGCACCTGGTTTACCGCAGTGCAGCAAACCGGGTGATTAAGATAATGATCTGGGGAGAAACGGAAACCCAGCAAAGGCTCCAAAGCCTACACTCTTCTACAAGCATTGCCTGATGGCGTTTTGGTTGGCTTTGTTCCTGGGAGGAATTTGTCTGTCTGTTTGACATGTTGTGTGTTTGTGAGAGTGTTTGAGAGTTGTTCTTCCTGTGGGTTGCTGAGTAAAAGTGAGCTTGTTGAGGGACTCCCTTCTGGAGGATCTGGCCTAGTAAAGGCTGAGCCCATTTACAGTGGTACCTCGTACTACAAACACCTCATAGAGCAAACATTCTGTATAACAAACGTTTTTTTTTTGGCAAAAATCCGCCATTTTCAGCCCCGTAGAACAAACAAATTTCACATAAATGTTTTTTTTTTTTACCTAAAAAATCGGAAAAAATTGAAAATTTTTGAAAATTTCTATTATTACTGTAAAAAATTGAAAAAATTACAACAATCATACACAATATTAATACAGTATTTGATGGGGACGAGAAGAATTTTATTTAACACAGAATTTTTTTCAAAATCAGTAATCCCAAAAATGCATAAAAAATCCAGGTAAATCCTACTGTGCCACTCTCTGCAGACTTTTTTCTTCATCAGATTGAAATTTATTAAAACAGTGCATCTAAGGGGGTTCTGCTAAAAAACAACAGTTTTAAAATTAGGCTTTAATTAAAATTTCTGGAGAGGGTAGATTGCAGGTTAAAAAATATTTGTTCCCAGGGACTTTTGCTCACTGCAAAAATTCCATTTGCAGAGAATTTTTGCTGTGAGCATAACTTCCTTAGATGAAATGTGACAAATATTGTGGATTGATGATTTAAACTTGTAAATTTGTGTTTAAAGGTTTAAAACACAAATTCATGATGTAAACCTGTGAATTTCTGTTTAAAGGTTTCAAACACAAATTCACAGGTTTACATCATCAATCCACAATTTTGTTTACATTTCATTTATGGAAGTTATGCTCACAGAAAAAATTCTCTGCAAATGGATTTGGCTTTGAGCATAACCCCTGCAATTGAAATTTTGAGATTTGAAACACAAATCAACAGGTTGAAATCATCAATGCACACATTTTTCAACATTGCATCTAGGGGGTTATGCTCAAAGCAGAATTTTTTTGAAAATGTGTCTGCTTTGAGCATAGCCCTCTTAGATGAAACAATAAATGTTGAAAAAAATCTGAGGGGTTAGGCTCACTTGGAAGCCATTTTTGACCCGGCAATGCAGAATTTCTGAGAAATTGACTTGAACCTACATTTTTGAAAATTTTGGGGGGAAATCCAGATGAAACTTAAATTTCAAAGACAATTTTCATCTCAATATTTTTAGGAAATCTGAATTGCAGGCTTTAAAAATTATTCTGAGGCAGTTATGATCGAAGAAACAAATCTTTGAAAGTGAGGGTTGCTTTGAGCATAACCTCTTAGATTTTAGGGGTTAGAAATTATTCTGAAGCAGTTATGATCATAGCAAAAAATCTTCAAAAATAAGGGTTGCTTTGAGAATTACCTCTTGAATTTCAGGGTTATGCTCAGAGCAACCCTCACCTTTAAATATTTTTTTCTGTGATCATAACTGTCTTGGAATAATTTTTAAAGCCTGCCATTCAGATTTCCTGAAAATATTGAGATGAAAATTGTCTTTGAAATTAAAGTTTCATCTGGATTTCCCCCCAAAATTTTCAAAAATGTAGGTTCAAGTCAATTTCTCAGAAAGTCTGCATTGCAGGGTCAAAAATGGCTTCCAAGTGAGCCTAACCCCTTAGATTTTTTTCAACATTTATTGTTTCATCTATAAGAGGGCTATGCTCAAAGCAGACACATTTTCAAAAAAATTCTGCTTTGAGCATAACCCCCTAGATGTAATGTTGAAAAATGTGTGCATTGATGATTTCAACCTCTGGATATGTTTTTCAAACCTCAAGCTTAGAATTTTAATTGCAGGGGTTATGCTCAAAGCCAAATCCATTTTCAAAGAAATGTTTCTATAAGCATAATCCCCTTGAAAATTTTTTTTAAACCTGCTATCTACCCTCCTTAAAATTTATATTAAAGCCTAATTTTATCCTTTTAATCATGCCACTGTATAAAACTACTGTTTAAGACACAAAACTGCTTTTTTCCCTTTTTTTTTTTAACTCTATTTTTTCAAATTTTCTGGAACGGATTAAACGATTTCCCATACAAGTCTATGGGAAATCGTGTTTTGTATAACAAACATTTCATACTACAAACGTAGCCCTGGAACGGATTACGTTTGTAGTGCGAGGTACCACTGTACTTGATCATTTCCAAACCTCAATTAAAAGGAGACGCACTTACATCTCTACGTTTCCAGGGATAACACATTCCATGAGACTATTAGTGCAATTGGACTAATGTTTTACTGCACAATGCTCATCTGCTTTGCAGGATGGGCATGTATAAGAGAAAGTTTTGTGCATAAATGTCATATGATTTTATACATACCCTTTGAGTTTGAATTAATTTCATCATCACCTATATATGGTACATTAATGTGGCATATTCAATGCATTATTGTTTGTGTTGCACGTAAGCCATAACATGAAGCAGAATGCAATGCATGAAATACAAGGTAAAGCACAAGGCAAATTTATGCAAAGCATCATCATCATCTCCCACCTCATTCCTCATATTATTTTCTGTTCTTGCAACCAACAATTTCTCTCTTCCTTCACAAAAGGCCGGTCATTTTGAAGACAATGAATTGATGTATCCTCACAGCCATCAGTTGAATAAGTGATTCCACAATAAGGCTTGAAAGACTCCTGAATGTGATCAGTTGAGATTTTGTGTCACTTGGAAAAGATCCAGATGGCCATTAGACCCCCTCAAGGGTCAGGTATATTTTCACCTCAAGTGAGCTCTTTCTCATTGTCACCACTTTTCATAGAATGCTGGAACCTTGTCCATTGGAGATGTTCTTAACAAGATGAAATGCCAGCTGGCTGTACATATTTTTTGTACAACCCCACGGGATGACTGATGTTTCCATGTTGTGCTTTTTCTGCTCCCATTTTGTATTTGCACTTAATGTGGGACACCATGGGAGTACCAAACCAGAGGCATCTTTTGGAATGAAAGTTTCCCACAAACTTGTAGAAGCCATTGCAGTAAAAGTTCTTTGTTCATTCATCCATTTTCAAAACAGGTTTTAATGGCTCAACAAAGTTGATCATCTTGCTGTAACTCAGTAACTTCCCATACATCTCTTTTGGATATTTTGAATGGCTTCATCTTTGTTCCATCATCTTCTGCAGCCAGAGGCAATGTGAAATGATCTTTCTCATATGACCAGTTGTTCTGATAAGATTGTTTTTTCTTCAATGGGATCTATGGTTGNAGTTTTAAAATTAGGCTTTAATTAAAATTTCTAGAGAGGGTAGATTGCAGGTTAAAAAATATTTGTTTCCAGGGACTTTTGCTCACAGCAAAAATTCCATTTGCAGAGAATTTTTGCTGTGAGCATAACTTCCTTAGATGAAATGTGAAAAATATTGTGGATTGATGATTTAAACTTGTGAATTTGTGTTTAAATGTTTAAAACACGAATTCATGATGTAAACCTGTGAATTTCTGTTCAAAGGTTTCAAACACAAATTCACAGGTTTACATCATCAATCCACAATTTTGTTTACATTTCATTTATGGAAGTTATGCTCACAGAAAAAATTCTATGCAAATGGATTTGGCTTTGAGCATAACCCCTGCAATTAAAATTCTAAGCTTGAGGCTTGAAAAACATATCCACAGGATGAAATCATCAATGCACACATTTTTCAACATTGCATCTAGGGGGTTATGCTCAAAGCAGAATTTTTCTGAAAATGTGTCTGCTTTGAGCATAGCCCTCTTAGAAACAATAAATGTTGAAAAAAATCCAAGGGGTTAGGCTCACTTGGAAGCCATTTTTGACCCTGCAATGCACACTTTCTGAGAAATTGACTTGAGCCTACATTTTTGAAAATTTTGGGGGGAAATCCAGATGAAACTTTAATTTCAAAGACAATTTTCATCTCAATATTTTTAGGAAATCTGAATTGCAGGCTTTACAAATTATTCTGAGGCAGTTATGATCAAAGAAACAAATCTTTGAAAGTGAGGGTAGCTTTGAGCATAACCTCTTAGATTTTAGGGGTTAAAAATTATTCTGAAGCAGTTATGATTGTAGCAAAAAATCTTTGAAAATAAGGGTTGCTTTGAGAATTACCTCTTGAATTTCAGGGTTATGCTCAGAGCAACCCTCACCTTTAAATATTTTTTTCTGTGATCATAACTGTCTTGGAATAATTTTTAAAGCCTGCAATTCAGATTTCCTAAAAATATTGAGATGAAAATTGTCTTTGAAGTTAAAGTTTCATCTGGATTTCCCCCCAAAATTTTCAAAAATGTATGTTCAAGTCAATTTCTCAGAAAGTGTGCATTGCAGGGTCAAAAATGGCTTCCAAGTGAGCCTAACCCCTTTGATTTTTTTCACCATTTATTGTTTACAAGAGGGCTATGCTCAAAGCAGACACATTTTCAAAAAATTCTGCTTTGAGCATAACCCCCTCAATGCAATGTTGAAAAATATGTTTTTCAAACCTCAAGCTTAGAATTTTAATTGCATGGGTTATGCTCAAAGCCAAATCTATTTTCAAAGAAATTTTTCTATAAGCATAATCCCCTTGAAAATTTTTTTTAAACCTGCAATCTACCCTCCTTAAAATTTATATTAAAGCCTCATTTTATCCTTTCAATCATGCCACTGTATAAAACTACTGTTTAAGACACAAAACTGCTTTTTTCCCTTTAAAACAAAAAAAATTCGATTTTTTCAAATTTTCTGGAACGGATTATACAATTTCTCATACAAGTCTATGGGAAATCGTGTTTTGTATAACAAACATTTCATACTACAAACGTAGCCCTGGAACGGATTACGTTTGTAGTGCGAGGTACCACTGTACTTGATCATTTCCAAACCTCAATTAAAAGGAGACGCACTTACATCTCTACGTTTCCAGGGATAACACATTCCATGAGACTATTAGTGCAATTGGACTAATGTTTTACTGCACAATGCTCATCTGCTTTGCAGGATGGGCATGTATAAGAGAAAGTTTTGTGCATAAATGTCATATGATTTAATACATACCCTTTGACTTTGAATTAATTTCATCATCACCTATATATGGTACATTAATGTGGCATATTCAATGCATTATTGTTTGTGTTGCACATAAGCCATAACATGAAGCAGAATGCAATGCATGAAATACAAGGTACAGCACAAGGCAAATTTATGCAGAGCATCATCTTCATCTCCCACCTCATTCCTCATATTATTTTCTGTTCTTGCAACCAACAATTTCTCTCTTCCTTCACAAAAGGCTGGTCATTTTAAAGACAATGAATTGATGTATCCTCACAACCATCAGTTGAATAAGTGATGCCACAATAAGGCTTGAAAGACTCCTGAATGTGATCAGTTGAGATTTTGTGTCACTTGGAAAAGATCCAGATGGCCATTAGACCCCCTCAAGGGTCAGGTATATTTTCACCTCAAGTGAGCTCTTTCT
>CAJPEX010001473.1:25464-56839 GCA_905338405.1 Notodromas monacha | reverse complement strand
CCAAAATTCAACAGCCTCAGAATTGGAGGAAAATGCATTCTCAATGAAAATTCGCACTCCACTTCCGAGTTCAATAACAGAAAAATTTAATATAGCCCAGATAAACTGAATATAAAATTGAATTTATACCTGACTTTAATCGAGAATTAAATAGCTCTTCAATTCTTTTTGCTTCATGTGTAGTATTATCAGCCATATTTGAGCTGCTATATAACTCATTTAAATAAATGTACTGTATCTCTAAACTAGTTGCACATTAACAAAATATCCCCTCAGAAGACTTTCCTACAGATGACTATAACCCATAACCGAACTAAAATGAAATTTTAAAAATTTTACTCACCAATCACGTAAATACTGTACTACTTTTTAGCGTTCAATTTCGAAGAAATGCATTGCAATATTGTGTAAATACAATTCTACAGTATAATTTGATACCCGGAAGATTTTTTTCTATTCGCAAGTATTTCCTGGGTCGCGAGAAAAAATTCTGAAACTTGCCTGTTATTCGCGTACACCCTTTATGGTTTAAGCTTCTTCCAATTTTTCGTTGAAAACCCTGATGATTAAAAGTGCTGATGCTGCCAATGCCCGGAAAGGTATGCTTGAATCACACCTTGCAACCAACTGGTTGCTTGTTGATGGACCAGTTCCTCCCCCCCCCCTCCCTTCGCCAAAGCATTGAACTGAAGAGGAAGCAACACTTTTTGTTTTATTTCTATACTGTATGTATATATTTTTTTTTTTTTGTCTGCTTCCGACATGGCTTCCGCTTGCCGTTGGCTCGTCGGTTTCTCTGGCCACGCTTCGGTGGGTCTTTCTGTGCCCAGCCGAAAAATATGACGCCTGGTTTGGTCTCACCTGTCTGGGCAAAGAGCAATTATCGCTCACGGGGGAGACTCCCAGGTGTGTGCCATGCGGACAGCTTGTCAAACAGCAATATATGGTATTTACTCCAGTACCAGCCTCCGGTTAGACATGCACCAGTTTTTTTCAGTCAAATAAAGAAAAAAAACGTATATCCCTGTTTCCTGAGCAAGAACAGACACCCCATTTTTAGTGACTCTAAAACTGCGAGTTTTCAAAAAATTAGAGGACCCAAATTTGGATTTGGAAATGATTTGACCCTGAATACAAGTAATTACCAATTATTTTCAGTACCATAAGTTTTGCTATTGAAATTGGTCAAAAATTTTCCATGAAAATCAAATACAGTTGAACCTCTCAAAGTCAAATTTCAAGGAACCATCAGCAAAAATAATTTGTTTAGGGAGGTTTAAAGTTGTAGAGGTTCAAGTTAGCAAACCAAGCATTTTTGTCATGGGAAACATAGATGAATTTCACAAAATTGTAAATGGTGATATTCTGAGCCTTAACCCTTGGGCAGCAGTACAAGGATTAATTTGAAAAATTATGTGCCACATGACATTGAACAAAGCAGGGATGATCAGGAGAGACCAAGTCCAGAAAAATACAGATTTTGTTGCTTTTTGACAGAAATAATTTCCTAGACCTTGGTATGTGGCATGTTTTTTTCATATTCCTTTCATAGGATTAGCTTTGAGGAATTTCAGACACAACAGGTTTACTTTCACTGGATTTTTCTTGACTTGGGTTACTCAGTTCAATCTTTGTTTTGGTGACCTTTGGTCAAACTAAAAAGCACAAGGATGCAAAAATTTGGATTTTTCTGGACTTGGGTTACTCAGGGATATCTTTGTTTTCGTGACCTTTGGTCCAACCGAAAAGCACAAGGATGCAAAAATTTCCTGGTACTGCAGCAGGATGGAATTTAACCTGCTGCTGTTTGAGGGGTGACATTGCTTCACTAACCCTTGAACAGCAGAGGGTTCTTTCCCATATCAGGACAGAGTTGGATTAATTTTGTAGTCTCAGGTATTTTCAGATTTTCGAAGGTCAGGAAAATCCGTTCCAGGTGGGCTGAAGCAAAGTTGGGATAAATCCAAAAAAAGCCGGTAGCTCAACTGAGCATTTCTTGTAATTTTCCAAGAAAAATTTTCTGTGCCCAGGGAAAAATGCATTGGGTTTTTTCCAACTTTGCCCTTAACCCCCTGTTGACATTTTTTTCTTCACCTCTCTGAGGTGCAACAAAATTTTGCAAAAATAGTCCTACATTGCCGCTCAAGGGTTAAATGAGTTGACAGAATGCTGACCTTGGAGGCAGGGGTTCATGTGCCAAATTTAGCTCATCGCTCACCTTCAAAACACTTCAAATTCCTTTTTTTCTATTATAGCCACTGAATGATAGTTTTAAAATTAGATGGACAACGGTTTGAGAAGCATAAAATGCTGTTTTTCCATGTAGGCAACCATGCTGTCGTGTGCCTGTCAACCAGCGATGTAGCAATTACGACTGCAACGACCTGGGGGGAAATGAAAATCAGGAAAGGGAATCGAAAACATGCCCAAAAAACCCCCCTGGGTGTTAAACCATATGCACCTGCGCAGAAAATAAAAGGGAAGTTCACTTTTTTCCGCTGCAAAAGTCATCCTTTGTTTGCTGAGGGGTTTTTAAGATCGTTTCAATTGTTCAAAGAGCTCGTTATGTTTTCCCGGGGTTTCTTAAAACAGTATAGCTGCGAATGAAAATAACTTTTAAAAAATTACTGGACTCACTGCAAAGTTTTTCTCTCTATCTTAATAAGTGACACCAAGTTGGAGGCTTCAAATTTTATCATTTATAAAAGAAGAGAGCTGAAATTCTAAAATTCGACCTTCAAGAGTATCAAGACTGACTTTGACATTTTGGCAACACTGCATTCAGATTTTAGACAAACGCATTCGTTGCAATCAGGTGAGCGTTGAGAGTTTTTCATTTTTGCTCTTTGAATGTGAATCACATTACTGCATTTGCAAAAGAAGAGAACTGGACTTCAGGAAATTTGGCCTGCGAGACTGAAAAAGACATTTTGGCAACACTGCATTTAGACAAATGCATACGTTGTAATCGGAAGTGCGTTTGGGAGATTTTTCATATTTTATTGGGTGTGAATTCCAGATGATTTTGGCAAGCAAACGGATTTAAAGATGTACTGTACTTTTCACACGCATTAGTTGTTAGAATTAAATTTTTATTTTACAATTAAAATAAATAATTTCAATAATATAAGTCCGGAATTTTATAAAATTCTCAACAAAACCCCACAGTTGAATCAGCACTTCATATCCTTTTTCATCCAACTATACTTTAATCAACTTTTTGCTGCTCAGAAAAAATCATGTTCCACAAAAACTGGGTATTGTTTTCTGGTCTCGTAATTAACCTTGATTGGGTACAGAAAAATGCAAATTTTTTTTCAAAACTTGCCTCGTTTGTCGCAAATTGTCAGATGCATTATAACTAGAAAATGCTGTCTGCTGCCATGGCTGGAAGAGTTTGGAAAGCAGGAAATGCATGAAGTTCATCATTTCTACTTTGGAATAATAATGAAAAACAAAGAAAAAATGGGACTCTGTGGCTTTGAAGCATTTGTCAATCCCGGGGACGGAGAATTAAACCGCGCAGCAAACCGGGGAAGAATTGCGCAGGATGAAATCGGCCGCTGCCCAGGAAAAAAAAAAGTTCGCAACTTTTTGCGTCTTTTTTTTTTTAAATCGTTGGATAAGATTTGGTTGGGAAAGTGGGGCTGTGGTAAGCAGAGCACAATTCATCATCAGTCCATATTGCTCTTCTGCTCTGAAAATAAGAAAAGTTTCCTGGGGGAAAAAAAAAGATCCTGATTCTTCCTTTTCTGAGAAGAACCACGAGGATTCAAGGCATTAAATCTAAATTCTTCTTTCCGACGAGGCTTTTAAATTATTTTAAATCTTAATTTATAAACTCAGGCATCATATGCATGAAAAAAATATTTTCAAATATTGCAAAATTGATAGATAATTAGTTTTTCGAGGTCTAGAAACTCGAGGCGAAGTTTTTTTTTGGTAACAAGGTTTTCAAATCGTACCAATGATCAAAAATGAGACTTTGAGAGTTTGTAGAAATGATTGAAACATTAATATCGTCTATTTTCTTTGACAGAACGTATGAATCAACTGTTGTATGCGTGTGACACTTCGTTTGTCTCTAACAGCGACGTCTTTTGATGAATGATTGATTGATAGATCGAATTATATTTTTGGAACAGTTACTACTTGATGTGAATTCAATATGTCTTCATCAGACAAGGTCTTGACCTTTTCCCCTCTTCTCTTGAAAGTAAATTACTTCATGATTAATCCACGACCTTTATTGCAGTGGAATTGTGTCCTCAACATCTCGACTCAACGAGCTTTTGAAAGTGTGATTGAATTATGCACGTCACATCTGAAGAAAATAAAGTCTGCGAATCCGAGCATCTGATGATTTTTTTTTTGGCGAAACAATTAATCCTCTTTTTTTAATTTCACTGAAAATGTCCTTGATACAATTCTTTGTAGCTGCGTTATGAAAGAAAATATTTCATGAAGTTTATCTTCTTTTGAGCCACGTTATAAAACTCGAAAATCGAAGGTTTTTCATCACTTGAAAATGCTGAACGAAGTGCGGGATTGAATGAGGTGCGATTTAATTTATTTTTAATTTTTAAACCGTTTAAGATTATTTGGAAAAAAATTTTGTCTCTCAAAAATGTACTAAAGTATTTAAGGAATCAGTGGAGAAATTCGAGGAAGGGTACGGTTGAATAAGAGAAGAGCCTGCTTTTGTTTATTGGCTTGTGTTTGGGTAGGGCTTATTTTCGGGTTATATAGTCTGGGTAGAATAGTGCCAAGACTCAGTCAAGATTTGTGTCTTATTTCTTCCAGACATTTCTACTCCACGTTGAGTCATTGTATACTAGATTCTTTTTAGGTGAGTCACAATCCAGAGGTTTTTGGAGTCATTTCCTCCACGAAAAATGGATGGTCTTGGCGCAAGCATGTATCTCAAGGTTTCCCGATTTCACTGTCTGCAGGTGCCCTTTTTTTTTGCTTTCCCTTTGTCTCCTTTTCGAGGGCTTTTTTTCTTCCTTTTGATTCATAGTAATTGTTCTACAAAAATGGGGGGGGGGGTGAAATAAGGACATNCACTGCAACGACCTGGGGGGAAATGAAAATCAGGAAAGGGAATCGAAAACATGCCCAAAAAACCCCCCTGGGTGTTAAACCATATGCACCTGCGCAGAAAATAAAAGGGAAGTCCACTTTTTTCCGCTGCAAAAGTCATCCTTTGTTTGTTGTTTGCTGAGGGGTTTTTAAGATCGTTTCAATTGTTCAAAGAGCTCGTTATGCTTTCCCGGGGTTTCTTAAAACAGTAGCTGTGAATGAAAATAACTTTTTAAAAATTACTGAACTCACTTCAAAGTTTTTCTCTCTCTCTTAAGTGACACCAAGTTGGAGGCTTTACATTTTATTATTTATAAAAGAAGAGAGCTGAAAATTCTAAAATTCGACCTTCAAGCTTTTCAAGACTGACTTTGACATTTTGGCAACACTGGATTCAGATTTTTGACAAAAGCGTTCGTTGCAATCAGGTGTGCGTTGAGGAGAATGTTTTTTTCATTTTTGCTCTAGGAATGTGAATCGCATTATTGCATTTGCAAAAGAAGAGAACTGGACTTCAAAAATTCGACCTGCGAGACTGACATCGACATTTTGGCAACACTGCATTCAGATTTTAGACGAAAGCATTCGTTGCAATCAGATGTGCGTTGCGGAGATTTGTTAAATATTTTTGAGGGTTGAATTCCCATGATTTTTGCGAGCAAAAAGATTTAAAGTTAGATTAATTGTTAGAATTAAATTTTTATTTTAAAATTAAAATAAATCATTTCAACAATTTAAGTCCGGAAATTTATGAAATTCTCAACAAAACCCCACAGTTGAATCATCACTTCATATCCTTTTTGATCCAATTATACTTCAATCAACTTTTTGCTGCTCAGCAGAAATATCATCTTGCACAAAAACTGGGTATTGTTTTCTGGTCTCGTAATTAACCTTGATTGGGTACAGAAAAATGCAAATTTTTTTTCAAAACTTGCCTCGTTTGTCGCAAATTGTCAGATGCATTATAACTAGAAAATGCAAATGGCAAATCGCTTCAACAAGACCAAAGAAACCAAGGGATTCTTGCGGTAGAATGAACAGCCAGACGACGGTACCGACCTTCTCAAACCTTTCGTCCTTTACGTACTTCAAGTAGTAAAGATGAAACCTTATTATTACTTTTTGTTTCTTTTTTACCCTGAGACACCGAAACTTCGTAAACAGTTAGGTGGGGACGGAGAATTAAACCGCGCAGCAAACCGGGGAAGAATTGCGCAGGATGAAATCGGCCGCTGCCCATGAAAAAAAAAAGTTCGCAACTTTTTGCGTCTTTTTTTTTTTAAATCGTTGGATAAGATTTGGTTGGGAAAGTGGGGCTGTGGTAAGCAGAGCACAATTCATCATCAGTCCACATTGCTTTTCTGCTCTGAAAATAAGAAAAGTTTCCTGGGGGAAAAAAAAAGATCCTGATTCTTCCTTTTCTGAGAAGAACCACGCGGATTCAAGGCATTAAATCTAAATTCTTCTTTCCGACGAGGCTTTTAAATTATTTTAAATCTCAATTTATAAACTCAGGCATCATATGCATGAAAAAAATATTTTCAAGTATTGCAAAATTGATAGATAATTAGTTTTTCGAGGTCTAGAAACTCGAGGCGAAGTTTTTTTTGGTAACAAGGTTTTCAAATCGTACCAATGATCAAAAATGAGACTTTGAGAGTTTGTAGAAATGATTGAAACAATAATAGCGTCTATTTTCTTCGACAGAACGTATGAATCAACTCTCGTATGCGTGTGACACTTCGTTTGTCTTTAACAGCGACGTCTTTTGATGAATGATTGATTGATAGATCGAATTATATTTTTGGAACAGTTACTTGATGTGAATTCATTATGCCTTCATCAGGCAAGGTCTTGACCTTTTTCCCTCTTCTCTTGAAAGTAAATTACTTCATGATCAATCCACGACCTTTGCAGTGGAATTGTGTCCTCATCATCTCAACTCGTCGGACGTTTGAAAGTGTGATTGAAATCATTGAATTATGCACGTCACATCTGAAGAAAAAAAAAAGCCTGCGAATCTGAGCATCTGATGAATTTTTTGGCGAAACACTTAATCCGGTTTTTTTATTTCACTGAATATGTCCTTGATACAATTCTTTGGAGCTGTGTTATGAAAGAAAATATTTCATCAAGTTTTATCTTCTCTTGAGTCTTGTAGAAAATTCGAAAATCGAAGGTTTTTTATCACTTGAAAATGCTGAACGAAGTGTGGGATTGAATGGAATGCGATTTAATTTATTTTTAATTTCTAAACCGTTTAAGATTACAGTATTTGGAAAAAAATTTCGTCTCTCAAAAATGTACTAAAGTATTTAAGGAATCAGTGGAGAAATTCGAGGAAGGGTACGGTTGAAGAAAAGAGCCTGGCTTTTGTTTATTGGCTTGTGTTTGGGTAGGGCTTATTTTCGGGTTATATAGTCTGGGTAATAGTGCCAAGACTCAGTCAAGATTTGTGTCTTATTTCTTCCAGACATTTCTACTCCACGTTGATTCATTCTATACTAGATTCTTTTTAGGTGAGTCACAACCCAGAGGTTTTTGGAGTCATTTCCTCCACGAAAAATGGATGGTCTTGGCGCAAGCATGTATCTCAAGGTTTCCCGATTTCACTGTCTGCAGGTGCCCTTTTTTTTTTTGCTTTCCCTTTGTCTCCTTTTCGAGGGCTTTTTTTTCTTCCTTTTGATTCATAGTAATTGTTCTACAAAAATGGGGGGGGGGGTGAAATAAGGACATCCCGGAATGAATTTCCATCCGGCGTCGAGACGGAGGAGAAACGAGAAGGCGGAAATAATTGGCCGCGGCTTGCGGTCCAAGTCACTGCTGAGCCCTCAATCCTTCATCCACGCTCCGTTGTACTGTACTGTACTCCTTTTTTCCTTTTTTTAATCATCATCGTCCTCAGTTATATTTTTCTGTTTAAATATTCTTTATTTTCTTGAGTTCTTTTCGGGGAGATTCTCTAATTCGTCGCGCGGCATTAATCTCTTTCAGCAATTTTTTGACGCGGTTGAGGGAGGCGCGAGATTTCGGTCTTGTGCGCGTCGTTTTTTATATCACCGCACCTTGTTCATGACCCCGCGATTTTTTTTTTTTTTTGGAAATTGGCAAACGTGTAAGAGCCTCGATCATGTTTTTGGAGAGGAATTTTGGTTGTGAATTACAGATGCAAAGTGAAGCAAAGTGCCTCGACTGGGCGAAGTTTAACCCTTGGGCTGTGCTGCTGGGATTTATTCCCACAATTGGGTGCCAAAAAATAAAAACAAAAAATGAAATATTGTACCTGGCATGAACGAAGGAGCCAGTTTAAAACCTTCCTGGAAACCTGCCTAAGTTGAAACTTATCGAGTCTGGAAAAATCCCAAATCCTGTTTAGTATTCCTGCAGATGATTTTTGCAAAAAATAGAGCAGTTACAATGGGTGGCTTTTTTTTAGCATTCCTGTCATAGGGTTAACATATTGATGGATTCTGAAAACAATGGTTTTTCCATTTTCAAAATTTTTCTCAACTTTGGCTAATTATAGCCAAATCTGCGTTTTGGTGATCTCTGGTAAAAAAAAAATCTGTGGATCTCTGGTTCTGATTCTCCTTTCTGGGGGAAATGCATGTGATTAGTTAGAAAAGTGTTAGAAAGGGTGAGGAATTTTCAGTTCAAATTTATATTTCTCATAATAAAGCTTGCATTTACATATTTTTAGGGTTACATTGTTGAATCATTGCTTCAGTGTTGGGGACGTACTGCACACCTCCTCCTCACTTAATTAAAATAATCAATCTAAAAAGCTCAATTGGGTGGAAAACCACCCAAGTAAAAATAAACAGAAAATCAGACATGGAGAAAACCACAGAAAACTACGAATGTTCTACTGCCTCCCCCAAATTTTGAGCACCTTGGCACCAAGATGTCTTTGACGTAGCTTTTTCAAGCCAATCATAGGCCTGTGAGATTTTCTTGTCCTTGATCAAGGAGTTTGATCAAGGACAAGAAAAGGAAATTAATAAAAACCCTTTCCCATATCAAATCTTTACCAGTTCAATTTTAGCTGTCATTGTTGCAGTTTGTGTTTGGCTGAGGTTAACTGAGAGGGTTAATCTTTGTCTCGGACCAAAGCGACGCAGCTCCAGCATCCGGCCAAAACTGGACCCAAAACTTGTTGGATTTCTGAGGCCAGTGAGCCTCGCAAAAATCCCGTTTTTGCGAGACTCACTGAGCCTCACTCAAGGACAAGAAGTGGTTTTCACTTCTTCAATTTTGCCTGAATTGGCCAATCCTGNGAGGGAGGCGCGAGATTTCGGTCTTGTGCGCGTCGTTTTTTATATCACCGCACCTTGTTCATGACCCCGCGTTTTTTTTTTTTTTTTTTGGAAATTGGCAAACGTGTAAAGGGCCTTGATCATGTTTTTGGAGAGGAATTTTGGTTGTGAATTACAGATGCAAAGTGAAGCAAAGTGCCTCGACTGGGCGAAGTTTAACCCTTGGGCTGTGCTGCTGGGATTTATTCCCACAATTGGGTGCTAAAAAATAAAAATAAATAAATAATGAAATACTGTACCTGGCATGAACGAAGGAGCCAGTAGAAAACCTGCCTAAGTTGAAACTTATCAAGTCCGAAAAAATCCCAAATCGTTTTTGTATTCCTGCAGAAATTTTTTGTAAAAAATAGAGGAGTTAAAATGGGTGGCTTTTTTTTAGCATTCCTGTCATAGGGTTAACATATTGATGGATCCTAAAAACAATGGTTTTTTCACTTTAAAAATTTTTCTCAGCTTTGGCTAATCAGCCAAATCTGCGTTTTGGTGATCTCTGGTCCAAAAAAAATCTCTGGATCTCTGGTTCTGATTCTCCTTTCTGGGGGAAATGCATGTGATTAGTTAGAAAAGTGTTAAAAATGGTGGGGAATTTTCAGTTCAAATTTATATTTTTCATAATAAAGCTTGCATTTACATATTTTTAGGGTAACATTGTTGAATCATTGCTTCAGTGTTGGGGACGTACTGCGCACCTCCTCCTCACTTAATTAAAATAATCAATCTAAAAAGCTCAATTGGGTGGAAAACCACTCAAGTAAAAATAAACAGAAAATCACACATGGAGAAAACCACAGAAAACTACGAATGTTCTACTGCCTCCCCCAAATTTTGAGCACCTTGGCATCAAGATGTCTTTGACGTAACTTTTTCAAGCCAATCATAGGCCTCTGAGATTTTCTTGTCCTTGATCAAGGAAAAGAAAAGGAAATTAATAAAAACCCTTTCCCATATCAAATCTTTACCAGTTCAATTTTAGCTGTCATTGTTGCAGTGTGTGTTTGGCTGAGGTTAACTGAGAGGGTTAATCTTCTCGATTTCTATATCTTATGATTTGTACTGCATTACAGTTATTTACATTTGGGACAAAGCCTATGACAAACATTTAAAAAATTAAATTATAGAACTACTGGCCCCTGCCATCGGCTGATTCTGTGTTTCTTTTCTCTAATTATTTTCTAGGTTCACAGCCTAGATTTTGTTGCATTGGAGGGGCTTTTGTCCCCAATATTCAGTATAAATTGTTTGTAATGTTAAAATTAAAAAATAGACCAGCATACAAAATTCACGTTTACAAGATTGTAAAAAATGAGACTTGTGAATTGCTTTGAATATTTTCTAAAACTACATGCATTTTCTCTCACGAAAATGCTATTATTCTATTCCGAGTTGGTACTTGTTCATGTCGCAAGAATTATAAACTAGCGAATAATTTAAAAGTTATATTTTATGATTAATTGGTCAAATTTTGAGGGAACGCTGCGAATAAAATGGTAAAATATTCTAACTGGAGGAAGTAACCTACAATTTTTAGAAAGATACGTCGCAATAATTCTATGAAGAAAATATTTTTGTGCAGCACTTTGAAAGAAAAGAATAATAACGCGTGGCTAACGGAAATTTTACAAAACGACGTTTTAGAAAAATATATTTCAAGGACAGGCATTCATCAGTCCATTTTGTGCGGAATTTTTCTATTTGAAGACAGGAACAACTAAAAACTGACGAAATATTTTTAAAATTAAGTAATACTTGGCGCGTCTCGGGACGCGCCTGCAGCTGCAAAAGCTTCCCTCTGACAGGGTCATAAAATAAAACAATTTAATTCTATGAAGAAAATATTTTTGTGCAGCACTTTGAAAGAAAAGAATAATAACGCGTGGCTAACGGAAATTTTACAAAACGACGTTTTAGAAAAATATATTTCAAGGACAGGCATTCATCAGTCCATTTCAACTAACCTATATATAATCTGGGATTTCATGCATTTTAATAGGAAACGTGGATTAAACATTTGCAAAGCTGCTGATGCTGGCACAACTGATCTCCATCTGTTCGTGACTTCTTGAAGAAACTTCCGGTTTTCGAAATTCAATGGAAATGAATTTATTCTGATTTTTCTGAAAATACCCTCCAATGCCTTTTATTGTTTCGCTGTCCCGAATTAATGAAATATTGTTGTTTTCAGTTTCATATAAGAATGACTGGAAATTCTAGCGCACTTCATTGTAAGCTGAAATATATATATACTGTAGTAGCATAGAATGATTAATATTGTACAGTATTTAAATTAGAAGAAAGAATGCTAGCTTACATTTTTATTGGAGGAGAAATAAAATAAATAAATATTTCTCCTGTCGTTGATATGGTTTTCATTTTTTTAAACAGTTCGGCGATTTAAAAACATTGAAAAGATGTCCACGAATAAAAATATAATCACTACAAAAAAAGAGTTGCTCGTCAACTCGTGATTGACACGGAAGATAAAAATCAAATTCGATTTTCGAAAAGCCATGATTGAAAACCCGGGGGGGGGGGGGGGTATCCTGACTTCCTCCCTGACACACACACACACAAAAATGAGGCCAACAGGGCGGGGAAGGATCTTGATTTCCGGCCTCTAAATTTTATGAGTACCTTATACATTTCGAAGTGGCTTCTATAGTGCATTAAACAAAATAAAAATAAAAATAAAAAACGGCGGAAAAAGACAGGAGATACCGTCCTTTTTTTTCCTACGGGCAGTGAATGAGCTTGGTTTTGGGGGGAAAACTGAGCCAAGTGACTGCCGGAAATGACGTCCGGGGCGAAGCACTTCCTGTCCGTGCGATATATGGGGGGAGGGGGAGTTCAGAACCGGTGATGAAATATTTCAATTTTCCCATCCGTTGCTCAGAGTTGCCACTGAACCACCACCATCAGCACTTCCGCCAATTAACACGGTAAAATATCCTTAAATTAATGCTCACCAAAAGTTATTTAGGTAAAATTTAACTTATTTTTCGCTTGATATTTTAATCTGGATGCCAAAGATACACACTTTTAGAGAATTCAACGCACTTTCTTTTAGCAGCTTTTGAATGATTTATTTTAATTTTTTTCAAAGCTCTCATAATTTTAGGTGACATAAACCAAGATCGTAATTGATTATTTAAAGGTTTTTATCTTTTATCTGATTTCTTTTCATGTTGTGACCATTTGTTGGGGAAATTGATTCCTCAAGAAGAAAAATGTTCAGAATTGAAAGTGAAAGACAACAATCAGCCTGATGGAATGGCCTTTAAATTATCTTTGATTATTCCAGAAGAATTTTGTTTTATTTTCATGTCCTAAGATATGAAAAAACTCAGAAAATGTCGCACAATTCCACAAAATAGATGTAAAGCTCAGTAAGGGGATTTTGGTTACGGAATATATGAGGAATTCATGCAATTTGTAATTAACTCAGTACGGTGAAGTCCTCAACTCCGTTGAAACCAAGCCAAAGCATCATTATAACAAAAAACATGATTTTTTACAAATAAACTGAAGAAAATGGGCGTGGCTATAAGGTAGGTACGCAAAAAGACAATCGAGGGCAATTGACGTAAATGCAAATATCGTACGGCATACTTTCTCACGGGAATGTTTGTTGAAACGAGGTTATATTGAATTTAATGTTTGTTCATTAAATATTTTTAAAATATGGAATGCAGATTTTTCGAAAAATTTCTTCGACTATAATACTGTATTAAAAAGACGTCGAGTCCAAGTCTAGTTTTATTTGTGTTTAATGGGAACTGAACTGATATTCACAGTTTTGGCAACCCTGATTCGAAGAGTAATAAACGAAGGTCTGTCTCTGTGATCCTCCCGAATTTCGGTGCTTAACAAACTTGCTGAAGGGTGTGCTTGAAAATGTTTTTAAAAATCAGTCCCGTGTGGGACGCATGTTTTCCAGAGATGAAAAATGCAAGTCTAGCCACGGTCCAGTGGGCCAGGGAACTGCAACTGTCCGAAAAAAATGTAAAAAAAAAAATGTTCCGTTGACGCATCCGTGCTGCAAAAATTTGGGACGCTCAGGAATAAATTCCCGTTAATAAGTTTCTTTTTTTTTAAGCGATTTCGTGGAATATGGTCCACGAACGGGGCTTACAGTTAGTTCCTAACAGTCGATTTCGCTGTTTTTTTTTGCTCCCTTCTTCTCGGAAAATATCCGTATTCACTTGGATACAAAATCATGGATTTTCCTAAATAAAGATTCGCTTTCTATCTCTCCAGATAAATTACTGATTTTTCCGCACTACGGGACGTAACACTTTCTTCTAAACGGAACAAATGAATCGGTGATGCTTTGATCGGCCATAATACTTTTCTCCACAGAAAAAGTCCATTGACGTGGATAAGTTTCGAAATAAGTATACTTGGAATAAAATTTGCAGCCCATATGCTCATATGAAGGAAAGAGACCCAAAGCATGACAAGTACGGCCCACAAAAATACTTCCGTTTAGGAAATCCTATGCGCAAATACAGAATTTTATTAAATATTTTTCTGCTAAATTACTAGAATATCGTACGCTAATTTCAGTTTTTCGTAATTTTTTATCCGGCTCAATTAATTAATTTTAAAATTCGGTAGGTTTTTCACTGAAAAAATGCAGAGTGGTTCCCTTTGAAATTCCTAATCTGTTTTGAAATTTCACCTTTCCAAATAAAAAAACCCTTTTCTTTTGTAAAAACAGTGTCTCCTTGTATTCCTCAGAAAAATGTGCTCAAAATGCAGGTGTACCTTTTTTAGAAAAAAATCGTGCATCAGCAGCACTGACTTCAAAAACGTTTGATACATTTAATTATTCTAGAGCGTTTCTGAATTTCCCGATTTCGAAAAGTTTGAAATCGTGAAAATGAAGAACACTCTAGTCGAATATCGGCGGATGACAGTTCTTCAATATATAATAATTTCCTAAATAGGAGAAACGAGGCCTGAAAAGTTAGCAGACCAATTGAAAATAATGCTCTTAATAACGTACAGATCGCGTTCTTCTTTGTGCAAATCTTTTTTGGTCTTCCTTGAGCCTGCGATTCTTGCCAAAAAAAAAGAGAACTTGCCTAAATGTTGGCAGTACCACGAGGATTAAAATTGGGTAAATATATATACAGTACAGTATTTTTTGTATGTGTACCATATCCAGCATAGTTTTGCAGACCGCAGAAAAAAGTCGTCGCTATATCTTGTGTAATTGATGCCGTGTTCGTCATACCGGTTGTTTTTCCCTCGCCCAGATACTTTTTTTCTCAAAACAAAACAAAAAATCTCAGGGCTTGAAGATGGGGAGAAAATGGTCTGCCTCTGGGAAAAGTGGGCGATTGATAATTGCTGAGGTACGGTAATAATAACATGCCTCTTTTAATGTGTGACGGACGAAATGGGCTCGTTTTTGGTCCAACGGATGACACTCAGAATATATATAGTTATAAAAGCCTCTTCTACAACGGTGTTCTTTGCATGAGGGCGAAACGGAAACTGTCATTAAAACGTTGGTGCTTCCTGATGGTGGCTCCATTCCTTTTTTATTATTATTTTTTTTTACTTTTCCTTATTATACCTCGGGTTTTATGGTTATGGGGAAGTGTTTGCAACTGCTTGTCAACAAACGCGACGATTATGAACGTGTGTTAACGCATTTTTTTTTCCGCGCATTCTTTGCGTGACACTTGCAAACAGCGGATCCGCGTTTGTGGTCTGGTAAAGAGAGCATAAAAATTACTGAAGAATAGCTGAAATCGTGGTAAATTACAACAGTTCTCTGTTAAAATGTCGCATATATTATTATTTGTTTTCTTTGAAGCTGTGCAATTATGTTCGGGTATCAGTAACAGTGGAAACTGGATTTTTGCTAACCATGTCAAACAAAAAATATATATTCCAGAAATTTCAGACTTCCAGTTTGAACAATAAGACTCTGTGCGAAATATTTCATCAAAGGCTCTGAACATTAATGAAGTTCAACAGGACAACAGAAGTGACTGAATAGAAAAGTCAAGTAACAAGGATTGCGAGATTTTTTCTTCTTCTTTTTTTTTTTTGCTGAAAAGCCCACAGAGGTTTTTATACTATATTTAAAAGCCCCATGAGCTGAGGTGAGTGTGAACAAGTTGCACCTAGTCTGGGGTGAATGGCTTGTTTTGTTTATATTTTTTAATGTTTTTTTTCTTCGTGACAAACCTCATGTTCGTAATGTTCTTGCTCCAGATTATATTCAAAAACATAAAATGGAATAAATGTGTGTAGCCATTTTTACTCCTTTATAGTGAGTCAAGGAAAAGTGATGATAGAGAATAGGAAGATTTCTTTATAAGGAAAAACTAGGTATTATATGTAGTGGTGCAGTTTTACAGGTGATACCTTGCAATTTGAACCTAATCCATTGCTGGACTAGAGGGTCAACTTGCAAAGGGATTGAATTGCAAGAAAATGTCAAATGGCATGTTTTCTACATAGCATTTGACGTTTCATGACTCTCCACATGTTGAATTGCGCAGCAGTGGTTGAATTGACAGTCCATCTCCCAGCAAATTTGACTTCCAAATTGCGGGACTATCAAATTATGGGAGATCAAATTGCAAGGTACTGCCTGTATATGCTTGCTATACCATAGCAATTGGGACCACAAAAAAATCTCTGTTCAAAAGAAAAAAAAGGTAATGTACAAATAAATTCAAAAGATGGTTGATGCTATCAGACAGGGACCTTAAAATATTGTATTGTAGTCAAAAATCCAATATAAGTTGGACTCTCGGAACAAAAATCTTGTCTACAACAATTTTTTCCATGCAACAATTTTTTTTTCGCTGTCCCACATGGTTCACTCCCCATGTTACAGGAATTGTCTACAACAGAATTATCTCTACAATATTTTTTCTTTCTCTGTTACATTTTATTGTAGACAGAGTCTGCCTAATAGATAATTCAAGACTTATCACAATTAATCTGGTATATGAGTATATCTGATGAAATGAAGAGAAAATTTTTACATTTTTTTTATTGAACCTGCATTTTCACCACCAAAGTGCTGTTTGTCTTTGAAAATAAAACGAAAAATTACCATAACTGTGCTAAAAAAAAAGAAGAAAATCCCATAAAATCAGGGTCGTCATCCCCAGTCCCCCCCCCCCCGGCCCCCTGCTCAACACAGTTCTCCACAAGGAAACCCGTCCCAAGCGGCTTAAATCGACAGTAACCCACACAGGGTCGTTTCTGTTGCCAGATAACTCAGATACGTACATATATTCCGAGAGACGAGGGAAGACCGAAAGAAAAAAAAATGGGACCACGACCTCAACCCTCTGTATATTGTCGGGTGGCGCGCGGCCTTGCCCCCAGGGCTGCCACCGGGATAGTATATATATAAGACAACCCTACACGCGATCATCGGCCCGCAATCACTGCAGCAGCGCTTCCTTTCTTCGGCTTTCGGGCTTGGCGCAATCAGGCATCCTCATCAACGTCACAGCTTCCAGAATAAAACCCGCATCATCATCACCACCACCACCACCACCATCATCATCATCTGAGTACAACAATGAAACCAGGAGAATCTCGAGCTGGTTCTGCTACTACAGTATATATATACCGGCATTCGAAGCCCTCCTATCTCGAATAATACCGCCATAATCTGCAGGTGATCCGATAATCAAAGAAAGCGCTTTTTTCTCCGTCGGCGAAAAAGGAGCAGCAGCAATAAAAATAAAGTGTTGTACATTTTTCAAGGCAATGTATGGAAATTTGAAAAAATGTGTATATATACAGGACATGAAAAAAACACATTATAGAAAGGTCAAGTTTAGAGAAATATTCACAAATACTGCAGCTCTTGAATTGAACAGATTTTTCACCACATCTTGCGAACTTTTTGGTGCTTGAAAATATTTGTGGACTCTTATCAGACGCTCTGCATTGTATAAATAATATTAGCAGTAGCAATAAAACGGAATTGCTGCACATTTTTCTTTCATAGTGCCAAATACAAATTTGAGAGACAATTCAGTGCATGAAAAGCCACAGGAAATATCGGCCAAATTTATAGAAAAACTCCACAAATTCGAGCTCAGGTGAGCTGGAGAGATTTGTCATCACATTTTGCGAATTCTTTTGGTGCTTTAAAACAGTTGTAAAGCATCTCTAATCCGATGTTTTGCACAGGGCAAATAATTAAGATTTACTATTTTAAGCAGATTATGCGAGCAGAAGAAAATCAAAAGAAATTGCTGCACTTTTTGTTTAGTTTTTAGTGACGTATAAAAATTTGATTTAAAAAATCCAGAGCATGAAAAGACACAGAATAGCAAGGTCAAATTTAGAGACGAACTTCACAAATTCGACCTCATGGCTAGACACATTTTTCACCATATTTGGCGAATTTTTGGGGTGCTTGAAAACAGTTGTCCACTCTTATCAAATGCTTTACATTACTAAAGTATAAAAAATATGCGATTTATTTTTTAACGTAAACTATATTAGCATTAGCAATAAAAATGAATTGCTGTACGTTTATTTTTGTGACGCATGAAAATTTGTGAATAAAATCCAACACATGAAAAGATCCAGGACAGAAAAGTTTCAAGAGAAGAACTGCAAAAAATTCGACGCCATCGGTTGGAAAAATTTTAACCACATCTGACGCATTTTTTTGTTTGCTTGAAACATTTTTGCAATCCAATCAGATGCTTCGCATAGTATAAATAATTATGAAAAAAAAGCCTTCATACTCTCTTGATTTTACGGCACATTAAAAATATAATATGTACGCGTTAACGATGAAGTATTCCTCAGAACTGAAAGAAACTTTCTTTCCATCAATAAATGTGTTGTGTTGGCAAGTGATTGACACCATTTTTCTCATTTTCATCACACCACAGACTGTTGGCCCTGAGGTGTTGAACAGGGGATTGACACAGAGGCCCAGCACATGCTTCATGGAGCAGTGAAAAGTGAATCTGATGGCCGCGATTGACCCAACAGCTTTGAATGAATGAATAAATGAATAAATGGAATAAAAAAGACACTTAGCAACATGTGTATAACTTTTTCTCTTCTTCATTTTTTTTCCATTTTCCCTCATCCTGGACCGACAAGGCTTTCACGTCACATCAAAGGGAAGGAAAAAAGTTTGAGTGACGGTGTGAAGGCCACTACGTGAGGATGTCAAAGATTAATCCCCCACCCCAGCAATTTGAAATGGTTTCTCATTCAATGTACGACTCCTAACGATTCTAACCCCGGGTTCTCTTGACATTGTATCACCTAAAAAGCTCTAGCATTTAATGCTTCCAGCGAAATTTTCGTTTATTTTCTGTAAAAATCCCTCAAATTTTCAAGAAGACAAGCCAAGATGCGTATTATGTGTATGCAAGTGGACTTTCGCCACACAAACGAAATTTCAAAAGGGACAAAAACAAATTTGTTATGCAAGGAAAATTGTTTTAGAGAGAGTCCACTTGTATATACCAACGGCACATAGGCATAAATGCATGTACAATTTTGATTAAACCAAGACAAGATCTCCCTGATTCCTCAAAATTGATTTTGATTCACCCAGTAATTCTTCTTATAATTTCTCATCAAAGATTCTCTCTAAATTGTTCATTCAACTAAATCTTATCTAGAAAGAGGCTGGAGACCTTGTGGTTTAAATTGGGTTCAGTAACTGTTGCAATTGCTATAATTCTGCAGCAATTCTTGTTACTGATATTTTGTTTTCAATGTCAGGGAAAGAGGGAGGTGTACCCATATACACATCAATTGTGCAGTTGTACATTTTGAAATGTATTTTCTTTTATTTTAGTATCCAGCTTCTTTCTCTGTTTCCCATTCTGAAGTGATTGAATGCGTTTGAATTAATTAGGATTGGGTGGGGAGGGGGTTTGAATGTGGGAATGTGGATTGAACTTTGTGAATGCTGAAAAGCAGAAAATAAAGCTTTCTGTTCATTCATTCAATTCTTCTTAAAATACATTTCTTGCATCTGCATTGCCAAGCAACTTCAAATTTTTTGAAGGACAATAAATCTGCATACTGTCTGTTTTCTGAGCTATGTGCTGTACAATATGAGGAAAACAAAATTTGAGAGAATCCCTGCATAAAATTAAAAATGTACTTGGAATTCTACTTAAATCTACGGCATTTGCAGCAAAATTGCCACTTGAAATTTCAGAAATATTCAGCGATTTTTCAAGAAAGAAGCCAGAAGCAGTTGCATGCCTAAATTAGCATAAACACCAGGAAGAATTGACCTTAAGCCGGGCGAGTTTCTCCTACTTTTTTCGAAAGGAATTTTTTCGAGTTTGCTTATGGAAAGTAGGGATAAGTGATGCATTGTGATCTTGCATGATGCTTTACGAAAGAAGAAGAAAAAACCCAGATATACGACAGCGTTTTTCTTCTAAATTTTCGGCTTACATCTTAAGGAAATTCGACGCTTCGCAATGAGGTAACTTGTATGGCTTCTAGAATTTTAGAGGCGCTATATTCAGAAGCAGAAATAATAAATAAATTCAGTAGTTAACTTGCAAAACTAACCCCGCTTCGATCTGAACCAGGAAAAGGGTTCGGGGTAATTTTCAGCCTTTTTTTTCGGAAGCGGTAAATGAAGATTTTTTGATAAGGACCTGTCGATAAAATTGAATATTCTTTTGAAGTGATTTCAAGGCCCCTGTAGAAAATGACGTCAAGTGCGTGTGGAAGGCTCACATATTTTATTTTTGCTTCTCACAAGGTCTCTATTTTTTTCGTTCTATTCTCGTTAATTGCTTTCCGTTGCACAATACACACTACAAACGTTGATGTTGATGCGTTGAAGGGAAACGTAACGGACACAGTTTAAGAGGTTCTCTATCGCTTGGAAAAAAAACCAGCCCTTAGGGTAGAATTTAGTCAACAACAAATTGAGGTTTTCATTAGCAGAATGCAAAGAAAAGCCATCATTCTGATAAAGTACAGTGATTTTAAAAATATCTGACCGAAAAAAAACGGAATCGAGTGAGCGTAGAGAAAATCATTAATTTTAACGCTCTCATAATTCCACTGAACTTTCATTGAAGGAAATAAATTTTACTGAAAGTGTTGTCATTGATATTTACCCATTTTCAGATAAGCTAAAAACATAGAGAAATTTAGAAGAAGAATAGTTTACAATAGAAACGTTCTGTTGGGCACAATCTTGGTTTTTATGCAATATTCAGGCCCAGGAATGACTTTCGTCTCACATTATCGTTCAAAACGCCTGACAGGGTTCAAGTTAAATTAATAATTAGGATGTCAGCTCAAATCAGACAAGGTCAACGAAATGCACCTGCTTCATGCAGGATCATTTCCATGTCGGTTCCTGCATTACGCAGAAGTGAGCATTTGAGCATAAAAATTTAATGTTGCCATGTGCTCAATTTAAATGAACAGGTTTTTTTGCTACCTAAACAAGAACTTTGTCTGAAAAGAACAGAGTAGGAAGAGCTTACAAAAGCAGATGCGGCAAAAAATGAAGTGATTGCAGGAAAGAAAGCATGGGGAGACTCTTAGGTTAAAAAGGATTTTAAACCTAAAATACCTTTTTTTTTAACCAATTGAAGAGGTTTCCTCTCAAAAATTCCCCTCAAATCAAAATTTCTGGATAAACACTCTGGAATAATATTTCAAGCCTTCCTGTGGACTGTGTAACTCCTGCACCATAAATACATTAGTTTGTGCATCACCAGAGCACCTTCTCTTCTTATGTCCAGCATTTCATACTGATGGAAATGAGCTTAAGAAAGATTTACAAGTATTGGAATTCAATGAATAAGAGACCCTTTGTGAAATCTTAAAGGATCAAGATAAACTATTGGCCTAATAGAATTTCTCATCAAAGATTCCCTCTAAATTTTTCATTCAACTAAACCTCATACAGAAACAAGCTGAAAACCTCGTACTTTAAATTAATTGTTACTGATATTTTGTTTTCAATGTCAGAGAAGGAATGGATGTATGCATACAAGTCAGATGTCCAGTTGTATTTTGTGGATCGTATTTTCTTTTATTTTTTGTCTATTTATTGAAAGTCTTTGTCAAGCACACTTTTGCTGAAAAAGCAAAATTCTGTCGTCAAGGTGNACAGAACACCATGTGTTCCGGTCACAATCAACACCTGCTTCCTGGGCGGCGAAATTTATTTCCGCGGAACGGACCGTGAAATGGGGGAAAATTTCAGCCCCCGTTGCTGAAAGCCACGGGGGGAGGCTTTTAAATACTCCAGTTTATTGAAAAGAATGTCGTCCTTGGGGGGGCTTTCAAAAACGCGTATAATTCAATTCTTTACGGGGTTTCAACAACGCCTTGAAAAAAAAAAGAGAACACTCTCACTTATCGGACCGCGGGTTTTTCTTCCTATATGAAGCGGGGCCGAAGCTTCCAATTTAGTTCCATTACTTCTTGGGCTGCTGAAGCTTTTTTCAAGTATTCCAGATCATATCGAATTGCCTCGGGGCATCTCTCGTTTCTTTCCGCCTATCTCATAATTTTTCCCTTCCTTTTTTTTTTAAAGCTTTAGTAGGGTTCATTAATTGCGGAATCTTGATGAGAAAACGACGAGGCCTTCTGCTTTGTTCGGCAATCTGCCCTCGAAACCTCGGCGTAAAAGGGCTAGCAATTTTCATTGGTGTGAAGAATTCCGTTGCCACGTTGTTTTCGACATTATAAATCACGAAATGTGGCAGAATCAGCATTATAATTATTTCCTAATTATTTCAGCTCAAGGCAATAAAGGGTTCAGCTGAGTGAAATTAGGTTCGCCCTTCACAGGAATGCCCAAGAAAGTGTTAATCTAGAAATATGCATCATTCACGTCTGAAATCCGAGAAAATATTAATTTAAACGTTTTTAAAAATTGAAAAATTATAAAAAAACTAAATTCAAGTATTGTTTGGCCGATTGAAAGTCTTATTGAAATAACTCAGAATTATAAAGAAACCAGTACGGATACACTGGGCCCAAAAATGCAGAAGTGATGAATGATCACGCTGTTTCCATATTTGAGAATTTCTGCATACATGTTGCATAATATTTTCCGGTGGACGATTTGGAGTATTTCCAATATGTCACCAATGTAGAAAAAATTCCTAAGACGAAACTTCAAAATTCAGAAAATAATGGCACAAAAGAAAATTCACATCATAATCTGCTCTTTTTTTTGCATGGATAGGAATCCAAGAAGCAGCGACAACAATACGTAATGTCTTAATTTGCAAATTTGATGGAATAAATCCCTAAGAACAATAACATAAAAGTAGCATGTTTTGGAAAATAAAATTTGAGTGTGGTTGTATTAATATTTACATTGACTCTCTGTCCAAGGTTGCAGGCTTGGGAAGATTTGCTCAAGAGATATAAAAGGTTTAAAACAAATGTTTAGTTCATCTGAAACATTTGGCATGTGGTGTCCATATCTTGAAACAGTGTCCAAGTGTCAGGGCAGATTTTTTTTTCAAGTTTAACCATTGTGTGGCAAAGTTGGGATATTTTTGCAAAATTGTGTGCCACTGGGCACTGGGAATTTAAAAAAAACCTAATTTTTTTTACCAAGGGCTAAGTTGGGAACAAGTCCAAGATTTTTTTCTAATGTTGCAGAAAATTTTCAACAAAAATTTACAAAAAATCCCTGGCTGATGGCTGGTGTTTTTTCATGCATTCCTGGCATAGGATTTGCATGGGAAAATCTAGGGAACAAAGAAAATTTGCCTCATGGATTTTTCCTGACTTAGTCCTCCTCAACCTTGGTGCATTTCAGTAACCTTGGGTCAAACTGAAATGCACCACCCCCAGAAAAATCCTGACTTCGCTGTGCATTGAGAAAAAACCCTCCGCCATCTGTTGGGGACTCAAGTACAATATTAATAAATAAATTAATTAATCAATTTCAGACGCGACGGGAAAGAAATTAATAGAGTGGAAAAACCACCCAAGAGGAAAAAACTGCCAGAGACATCCTCTAACAAACTTTTACCCACTCCAAAAAATAAAAATCTGGAGCCAAGACATCTTCAACTTGACTTTGTTGAGCCAATCAGATGCCTTGGCGCCAACCCCTGTCCTTGATCCACATCCTGGATCAAGGAGAAATCAAGAAGAAATCACAAAATTAATGAAAGCTCACTCTCCACTCATCACCACTACCAGTTGTCGAAAGTCGTTGCTCGGAGCATCTTCCCGCGAAAAGAGTCTTGCTGAGAGGAAATTTCTGTACTTATCAATTTTGTCTTGTGTGTATTTGGGACTCGTAAAGTTTCTGAAATCTATATTAAACCTTTTCTTTTGGAATCTTACCGGAGATTCCCTGCCTTGTCCTGGGCGGATTCTGCATTTTTATTCCTTCTTCAAAAACTTTGTCCAGACTTTAATCCTTCTCTTCTAAATTTGTGTTGAGATCTTTCTCCTAAAAAGAATCCTCAATACCATCCAAGGGTTAAACATTCCAAAAGTTAAATCATCTATCTGAATGGTGTTGTTTTCATGTGGTATGGATCCACTGAAACCCTCATTAGAGACAACCCAAAGCATTTTTGGCAGAATAATTTGGTACCTTAATGTACCACTATACTTGCAAACTGACTGCTGTTAGACGGCAGCCATATTAATTGCATACTACAGATTTTAATCTGTTCCCTTCAAGGGTTTTAACAAATCAGGTGTGCAGAAGAACAAACTGATACAGATGTGTGTTGCAATCTTGTGAATGTGAAGGTTATCTTTATCAATTGTGTTTTGTGTGTGTGAAGAAATGTGTAAATTTCTTGGGGTTAAAATTGAAATACATATTATCTTTTTCTTTTGGGATTTCATAAAAGAAATCCGCAGTTGCACCCCACAGCTGATTCTGTGTTTTATTTGCAAATTTTGCCTCCTTTTGTGTGAACTTAACCCGCAGTGTTTGTATATCTCAGGAATAAAATTTCAAAGGCATGAATTTATCAAATGAATGCAAAAAAGGCATATGCATAGTTTTAATTGAATGATTTCCTAATTTATTCAGATTAAGCAGATTATCAAAAATATTTCTCAATATATTTCAAACAGGGATGAAAACCGGTGAATAATTTAATAAGACCAGGAATGAAAATTGGCAAAGTTGCAATCGAAAATTTGTGGAAATTTTTTATATTGACGCAAAATTCGAATGTTCATCAGCTTCTATATATAGTCCTATTTTGAACAAAAAAACACGCTTTTATAACTGTACCACAATATTTCCTTTTGGCATGTTTTGAAAGCTTGTTTCCTATCGTTCAGGCGGTTAAAAGAGGGCATTTAGTCACAGTCCAGCTCCTTCGTATAAATACACCTTTCCGGCGTGATCTTTTTTTTCTTCTTCTTTTATGGCCACCAGCAACAAAATGCTCCTTTTCTTCAGCGGAAAATTACAACCTTCAATCTGAAATCGCCCCGATTTAAACTACCTCATCGTAAAAGCCTCACCTTGACACGCGTCAGCTGATACGAACAAAATACGTGGAACGTGGTAAGCATAATCACGCCCTCATCAAAAATAGTTTCTTTTATAATTCCAAGTTTTTTTTATTGTGGTTAGGAAGGGAGGAAACGCTTCTCGCAATTATCGTGTACATTTGGGGGGTGAGTGAAAATAGAACATACGTTTGGAGCAAGACGATCAAAAGCATTCTTTGTTTCATTTTTTTGTTTTGTTTCAGGGTAGGAGAAAAGACCATGAAAAGTTCGCCTCCGCGAAAAATCCCACTTACGACAGCTTGCCAGCATTTAACAGCCCGCAACCGTCTCAACAAAGAGAAAATAATTACGTATGCTTCCATGGCGTATATTTATGTGTATATTTTTTTTTTGAGTAGGCTGGAAAAGTTGCATCATTTGTCAATCATAAATTTATACGTGGAGCGTCATTCGCCAGGTTTTTGTGGAGCATCTTGGTTTTGAGTTTTGACCGAGATCCTTTTTGGCTTCTGGTCGACAACAGTCTTATAATTCTAACATTTCTGCAGGAAATTTGGAATATAAAAATACCGTCACTACTCTGGAGCTTTCCATCAATTGGACAGAATTTTTGAGAATTACACTAAGAAAAGTGTGGGTTGATTTTTGATAATTTTAGTCATGAGAAAAAACTCAAACTTTTCAGGCGCCAGTCCCAGAATGAGTTTTATGCTCTGCTGATTTTATTTTTGCAATCCACTATTTTATCTACTGTTGCTACTGCAATGAGTAAAACGTCAATGAAACTCCCTGGGAACTGATTGACTCAGTAAAAGATCCATAAATTGTGAGCATTGAATATATTTCCAAAGAAACTTTCCAGTACTTAGAATTTACTCCTACATTTGTATTGCTGACGGATAATGTACTCCCAATTCTTCCTCATTTATTACCATCCCGGACGTAACCTAAAACTTTCCTACGATTTAGCAAGACTCGGAACTAGTTCTCAACAACTAGAGTTACGAAGCATAAATCCTTCGCATGTTCTAAAAAAAATTGGCCAAAACCTTGACGCGCCAAAAAAAAAAAAAAAAAAACCGCCATCAGCTCAAGTGATGCAATAATGCGCCAGTAAATTTTCTTCCGAAATTTTCTCCGCCCATCTATTCTCGGGATATTGCTTCAGCTTTGCTAAAATTCTCAATATATATATACTTTTTGTGATAATATTTTGTTTTGTGAAATATCGAGTATGCGTGTGGGCGAGTTTCCGGTTCAACGAGCGCCTTGATTGCGAGCCCGACTCTCGTGCCAGAGTCATCAGGCCAACAGTTAATTGCGAGTGTTGGTGTTGGGTAATTCCTGCACTATTCCTGTATTCTTATGCCCTTCTCCCTCATCACAACGTGTCCTCAGGCATTTTTTGAAGGCGACATTTGGTCAAACTGAATATTTTTTTAATACGAGGACGCGTCGGGTAATTGTTTATGTGTATAATTACGAATCCCGCTTTTGGTTTGCAGCTGCGTTCAAGCAATAACCGTTGGGAATTTCATTTAGTTTGCAGGTTGATTGGATTTATAAGCTGTATCAGGTCTCAGTTGTTACTGTACTTTTTTTTTTTTTTTTTTTTGGCTATGCACGTGAAACGTACCTCTCTGAAGATTTTTTTTTTTTTTCTGGGAGATTGACAGCAACGAAGACAGATGTCGATATTTGACACTGGAATATAAAACAGATTAATCAACTGGGTTGAAAGTCTGTCTCCGATCCTGGAGAATGAAGTTTGATTAATATTCCATTCTAGTGATTCAAAGATGATTCTTAGGTTATTTAGCACGGGAAGTCAGGACACATTCAATCGGAGAAGCAACACGCACATAAAATTTAAAAAAAATTAAAATTGTATGTGCATGCATTATCAGAAACGAAATTGTTCCTCTCACGAATAAATCAAGCTTCACTATAAACTTCTCGAAGCAAACGAAGCCGTGAAAATTTTGTTGAAAATTGGCTCCGTGCTGAAAATATCCATCCAAACGAGACTTAAATTTCCCAATGCCTGCTTCCCCTGAAAAGAAAAAAAATATGTCGATTCCTAGATGGTTAATAAATTATTAAGAACATTTTCCAGGTGCCAAAGGCTTCATGGACATAAAGTTAAAAAAAATCCATGTCATAAATTTGAAAACATGGTCACAAAAATCCAAACGAGTAAAACAGAGCTCCTTACCAAGCACAGGTCTTGAATATCACAAACAATGAAACGGGTATTCAGCGTTTGATTTAATTATAAATACTATAATTCAATTTTTTCACAATGACTGGAATGATCTTTAGTTGAACAGAATTTTTTTAAAAAGAAATTCAAGTCAAGCAGAACATGAGAATTATGGTCCCAGTGGAAGTGCACAAACTGTTCTTTTTTCTCTCCATTCCTCAAAAGTTTGGCAAAGTCATTAAATTCAAAGGTGATACAAGTCTGAAATTTTGTTTAATGTGTGCAGTAATGACAACAATTGTTAACCTTGAGACAAAATTCAGTTTCACATGCCATCAACTTCGTTATATCCAGTGTGATTTGCAAGTAAAAATATATGAATGGGATCATAAAATAGTCAAGTGGAAGATTCAAGCTGCAATTATGCCAGGGTAAAAGTGATGGATCCTTGGTTGATTCACCTTTCAGAGTAACGGTTTAAATGTGGCAAAGACGGTGAAGTTTTTAAAAATTGTTCATGAGCTAAAAATTATTCTTTTTTAGCTAATCTAATGCTTCATCGTCAAAATCTTTGACGGTTCGGTGAGTTTTGTGCGCATGGGGGGACTCGTTTTTAATGACACAGTTGGCCTCGCATCTGGGCCAGTTTCCACCATGCATTAAAAATATAAATTTAATACCGTACTCAAAAAAAATTCTGACAACAATGTGAAACTGAAATTGTGAGCATTGAACATTTTTCTTCAGTGACAGGTGAAACTGCAAACGTACGAGGGTCGTGACGATGACAACCAAGGATTACTAAAAGTTCTTTTGGGTTCTGGAGATTCAAAAACTGACACCTCACAAGACCTGTTCCCAAATTTATTTTGAAAAAAAGATGCACGTTTCCGTTAAGAAGCAATAACAATTAAAATTACTGCGGAGATAATAGTTCAAATGAATTCAATTGTTTGTCCTTGGGATTAATGTTTCCCAATACAGATGCTGTTAAGTGCGCAATTTAAACGTGTGCATGAAAAAAAAACCTCGCATGATTCCGAAAATAAATAAAAAATGATCGACTTTTCTATTTAAAGTATTATCCGAGACACAAATTGACAGCAGCTCAAGACCGTTTCATGCGAAGATATCTCTATCCAGAGTGACATTTAAACGGAATGATGGGTGACATTAAAAATTCGAATCTAAATCGTTGATATGAAGAAATAGAAATAGATGATTGTTTTTAAAACCATTCGACTGAAAAAAAAGGCCGAGATCCAGAACCTGAATCGAATTTATTCAACCGTGGGAATTGGAATACTGCAGAAAGTTCAAAGTACTTTTATACTTTTACGATGATTTTCGACGCGAGATTGATGAAAATCATCGATGATTGAATCGCATTTCGGGCCGATTTAAACTTCGGAATCGCTTTCTTGCGATGTCTGACGGATGAATTAATTCACCATCATCTTTTCACACCTCACAATTTTTTTTTAAATCCAAACCTGATGAAACATTTACCAGAATAAATACATTTCTCTCGTAGAATATTAGTTATGGATTTATTTTTAGAAGGCACACACGTTTCTCATAAAATTGAGCCATTGTCCCTGCACCATTTTCTCCCACAAAACATTTCCCCTGATTTTTCAAGTTTGTCGTCGATTTTGCGGATTTCATGCTTGAGGTTTTAGCGAATTTTTTTTCCTGTTTGCTATTAAGTATTAACTAAGAATACTGTGTGAAATTTATTTAAGGAATGTGTCCAGGAACTACTGTATATGTTTTGAATCAGGTACTGAAGACGTGATGCAGTACTGTGGATAACGACTTGTTTCTAGTTTTATTTTTAAATTTTTAATAGCTTTCCTTCCAACCCTTTTGAATGCACCTTTCCATTCATATACAGTTAGACCCCGAGATGTGGACATAATTGGTGCATCAAGAGTGTCCCTAAGTCGAGATGTCCCTAAGTCAAGTCTCATTTTCCCTTAGACTTACAGTATATAACTTTTAATTGGTGTTTCATGTACAAAATACTCACCATAATTCCATTAAAATAAAAAGTGTTGCCCAATTTAAACTGATTCTAATCAATATATTTCAACACAACCCAGTGAGCAAGAATATGTCCGTTTTTTGTCCAAAAATTATCCAGACCAACTTATCCGAGAATCTTTCCAAAAACGGACGACATTCGGACAAGTTGGCTTGGATAACTTTGGATAAAAATTGGACAACTTGTCCGATTTTTATCCAAAAGTCATCCAAAAGACAACGGCTTTTGGATGGCTTTTGGATCCAAAACGGACTAGTTTTGGAGGAATCTGGGAGGTCTTTTTGAAAAAAATCAGACATGTTGTCTGATTTTTATTCAAAAGATGTCCCAGTTCCCTCCAAAATTTTTACATTTACAAATACTTGATTTCTCTCGTAAAATGTTTCAGCCCTGTGATGGCTGACACGAATCATATTTGAGATTACATTACTTGGTGCATCCCTCTCCAATTTATTATCATGCCAATTATATTAAGAGATCTATATAATTAATATATTTAATTAGCCTATCTTCTTGTTGACCTCCTCTACCAGTAGCTATCTAGATATTGTATGTTATATGGTACCTTAGGGATACAATTATTTCGAAAGAAACCTCTACTCTACAGGGAATCAAACCCAGGACCTCAAGCTTGGCAGTACAGCCTCTTACTTACACAGCTATAGAACACTACATTGTAGGCTTTATTTTATTTATCCACCTATGTACCAACAGCTCTGGCAGACAAGCTTGGAGAACTCCCGGACATGTTCTCCAAACTTGTCCGCAAGTTCTCCAATTTTCCAGGACAAGTTTGGAGAACATGTCCGAAAATTCTCCAAACTTCTCTGTGAAAATTGGAGAACTTGCGGACAAGTTCTCCAAACTTGTCCACAAAAAATGGAGAACTTGCGGACAAGTTTGGAGAACTTGTCCGCAAGAAAAAAAAGAGTTGCTACTGCCCACAAGTTTGGAGAACTTGTCCGTAAGTTCTCCAATTTTTGCAGACAAGTTTGGAGAACTTACGGACATTTTCTCCAAACTTGTCTGAAAGTTCTCCAAAAAATGTCCGTGGAACTCATTTGGAGAAGTTTCGGACATTTTTTGGAGAACTTCTTGCTCACTGGGAATATGGACATTTGGGGAATTGAATACTGATACCTTTTCTGTACAAAAAAATGTTTTCTTTAATGTTCTGGCAATTCTACAGAGGTACTTAGTTGCATGATCTTCTTGGAAATTTTCTTGAGGCAGATTGTACATCATTTTATTTTTTAAATATACATTTTGAAGCAAATCAAGAATTCTGAATCCGAAAAAATAATTTTGACAGTCTCTTAATTATTTCCAGTGTCCAGCGGATTATAAAGTGATGGAGTTTAAAAAATACATGAAACCATCATCCATATCCCTCGACCTAAAATATGCGGTGTCTTAAATTCGAGTATCCTTGGCATTTCCATGTCTTCGGAACTGAGTTACTGTGCCAGGAAGCCACAGAAAAAAATAATTTCAAATAAATAAAAAAAAAGAAGAGGCGGTTTTTGAAAATAATAGAAGGTGTGCCGAATTGGGGCAAGGAGTTCCCTGCGTCTCTATGGGATGGATGTGCATGTGTGCACCGAAGTCGCGTCGCCGGCGCGGGAAGAAGGGGACATTCGTTTGACGGTTTCCTTTTTGGATTTTCTGCTGACTCATTGGCGAAGGTGTGTGTGTGTGTGAATGTATTTATATATATAGAGTGTGTGTGTGAATGTGTGAAATCCGTTTTGATCCCGCAGTGTCATCAGTGGACTGTGCGAAAAGGTGCTTTCGTTCTAGTGATTGAGTGAGTGAGTGACTTGTCCTACCGTTCACTCACTCATTCACTCAAAATACTCCCGCACTTTGACCTGGTTCCCCGTGGAGAGTCTCTTACATAGTCGGTTATTGGACTTATTTGGCTTCAAGAGTCCCATCGCGCCAGAAGATCTCAATGACATTTAGTCTGGAACCACCAGAGTTGAACTGGTCCTCGGCAGTGAGATAATACTTTTTTCAAAATCTAACTCCTATATTTGATGCCTTAAAATTTATTTAATAATTATAGTAGATTAAAAAATTAATCTAAAAAACCATGTTTTCAAAAAGCAAAAAATAACCTTAAACGTGGTGCGCATCTATTTCATTTGTATTTCACTTCTTCCCAACGATCTCCATGCGCACCACGTTTAAGGTTATTTTTTGCTTTTTGAAAACATGGTTTTTTAGATTAATTTTTTAATCTACTATAATTAT
>CAJPEX010001473.1:0-25039 GCA_905338405.1 Notodromas monacha | reverse complement strand
GGACTCCCTAAAAATTTGACTTGAGATCTTTCTCCCTTTATTCTTTCCATTACTGGAAAACTTGCTGTACCAAAGACTTTGAGATTATTTGCCATAACCTGTGACTGAGTGTGTGTGTATGTGAGACATTTTTACTGTTTGTTGTGTACTGTGTCTTTTGTGCCAATTTTAATACCCTGTACTGTTTGTTCTGAAAAGAAAGGTCTGCGCTAGTTGGGAGAAATCCCGGTCGGTTCGCGCCCGACCAATTACCGTGTTTTATTCAATCAATCCTAATTCTGCTTTCCAAGACTCTGCTGTAAATAAGAAACTCAAGGTGTAAGGCTTGAAAAACATTCATTCTAAAATTAAAACCTTACAGAAAAATTGTGAGGAATTTTTCCTCAATAGGAGGAAAATATTGATGGAGAGAAATGAATTCCTGTTCTCATTTTGTTTTTGAAATGCTTGGCACAAGAAAAAGTTTCAAGATTTGGAATTAAAAGCGAGATTCAGCAGTGGAATGAAAACGGAATTAAATATATGGTATATCAACTCATACATTGGATTATTGCCTTAAAACTTTTGCAGTTGTGTCAGGATATTTTCCCAATTTGATGCCAAAGAACCACGAAAATTAAAAATTTTCACTATCGATAAATTTAGCTCTGTGCGTGAAATATTTGTGACATTTTGCACAAAAAATGTTCGGCCTTCAACTTGTCCCGTTCCAAGCAACCCAATGTATTCTAATTAAAACCCTGATACCCTCAAATTAATTGCACATCCGATAAAATTCAAATCATAATTTCGAACAATCCAAAATAACTCATACAAACTTAATTAAATTTTCTGAAGAAAATATGGATTCCAGACGCAATTAAATAAGCAAATGACTGTGCATTTTAATGTTTTTTTGGGGGGGGGGGATTTAAAAAGACGGAAAGAAGAATCCTCGTTGTTCAATGAATCCAGAATTTTCTGATCATCTTCACAAAAATTGAGAAAAAAAATTAAAATCACTCAAGAGAGCTGATTGAAAAGCTTTTAAAAACTTCTGGCATACTTGCGGCTATTCTGCGGGATTCATAGCTTATTTTAAAGTCTAAATTCGTTTTTTTTTAAATATGGAAAGAAGCTTCAAACAGCTCGGTATAGGGTACGTTAATTTAAGCGTTATTAAAAATGCCGCGCCTATTTCTGATTATTCCGTAAAGTTCTGTCAATCCCTTCCAATCAGCACCCGCGGAAATTTCGTAAAGTCCGCAGCAGTGCCAATTCATTCAAAGGAGAAAACATATACTGTACCCTTCTTTACTTTCTGGGTAAACTTTCGGTTTGACGCGAGGATGAAAAAGAAATGAAGGCAAACAGTAAGAACTGAGTCTTCGGAGCCAAAAGAAACAAAAGTCGCCGCACGGATCGCCGGTTTAGAATGACGTTGATTGAGTGATTTTGAATAATGCAACGCGGGGAACTGGGGTAATGAGTCTTCGAAAAACCTCGTCGGCCGGTTGATCGCTTTTCTCGGCCGACGCATGGACAAGGAACGGGGACTGCTTTGATTTCCTGTCTGTTCAATTAAAAAAAAAGGGGGGGGCTTTATATATGAACTGTATATACTGTACAGGTGAGCCGAGTGTCTTGAAATGTGGACGCCTTGTCTGCTGTATATATAACGGCACTTTTTTGTCCAATTCTTGGGAAGCAGATTGCATTTTTTTTAGATTGAATGAAGTTGAGGAAAAAGATAAATTCAAGTACAGTTGAACCTCCTAGAATCAAATGCCTCCTGTCCAGCAAATATTTTTTTTACAGGCAGGGCTGGATGTAATAGTTATGCATAGCGCCATGCATTTTCCATGTGTAGCTGTTACATCCAGCTTCTTCTGCTATGCATTGACAATTTCTGTGGACTTTCAGACCTGATGTGAGAATAAATTGTTGTGCAATGCATTGGGAATGCATACATTATGCCTTCTATTGCTATGCCTAGATCTATATGAAGTGTATACTGTACAGGTGAGCTGAGTGTCTTGATTTGTGGAAGCCTTTCTACTGTATATAACGCGGCACTTTTTTGTCCAATTCTTGGGAAGCGGATTGAATTTTTTTTTTTAGATTGAATGAAGTTGAGGAACAAGATAAATTCAAGTACAGTTGAACCTCCCAGAATCAAATGCCTCCTGCCCAGCAAATAATTTGTTACAGGCAATGCTGGATGTAATAGTTATGGATAGCGCCATGCATTTGCCATGTGTAACTGTTACATCCAGCTTCTTCTGCTGTTGGGGACTGAGTTGGGCACTGGAAAATAATTATAATAATAAACTCTTCTGCCAATTCTTGAAGTGCAAAGAGCTCTTGAGATATCTGATTTTCTCATTGCATTGTGTGAAAGTATGTGTGTGCAAAGTCCTAAATTCTCCGAGTTGAATTATTCTTCGGGACATTATTAAATACGTAATTCTTTTGGGGCCTCTATAAAGAGGCTCCCAGCCAGTCCCAGGCTGATTGCTGTGTTTCATTTATCATTCTCATATTTTCTTTGTTGAGACTTCTCAGACCTGACGTAAGAATAAATTGTGGTCCAATGCATTGGGAGTGCATACATTATGCCTTCTATTGCTATGCCTAGATTTCAAAAATTTAGGATGTACTTTTCTTCAGTGTAGCAGGCAGCATAATGCAACACTGCCTGCCTGCTATACATTCAAATAATGTTTCTTCCTACTTTTCCTGAGTGTAGCAGGCAGTGGATTGCAATGCCTGCCAGCTACATTACAAAAAATTATTCTTTCTGCTTGTTGACTTTGACTTAGGCCTAAGTCAAATGTTTTCAAGTCCTTGTCTGAATTCCCTTGGACGCAATGTATTAAAAACCTCTCTAACTTGAAGGCTTTTCCTCTGAAACCTCCATAAGTCAAAATATATTTGGCCTTTTGGCTATTATTTTCTTGACAGAAAAATAAATTGCAGGAAATTGTAATTGATATTTCAGGCTTTAGATTACTTGTTACATGAATTGAAAGGATGACAAACTTGGAGGCAAGGGTTTGTGTTCCCATCAATTAGTCTTCCACTTCCTTCCAAAACATGTCAAGTTACATTTTTACTGCATTTCTCTTTCCTGTGCCAATACCATAATAGCAAAATGTCTCCAAAAAATTTATTTACAGGGGGTTGAAGAGGGAAGCTTTCAATTCAGGGTGGATTTTAATGCATTGTTTCAAAGGGAATTCAGAGAGGGATTTTTAATATTCAAATTTTCAGGGAGGTTGACTTGCAATTTGACCTCTGCCCTGAAATTCAACCTGCTTTGGCCACTTTTCTGAATTTTTGTGCTCATATTTCTTAATTTTACAAGTGTCTTGTATTTTGACTGCTTTGAAATTCAACCCTAGTCCAGCAATGGATTAGGGTTGAATTGAAAGGTAAAACCTGTAATAGAAATCCATGTACTCAATTATTTTTATGAAAAATGTCATGAAATATTGACTCATTTTCCCCAGTGGTATTCAAGAAATGGACAGATTTATACCCTTCCTTTCAAAGTCGAACATATAGTCCTGGAAGTGCATTTGTCATTGAAAATGGCCAGCGACTCTCTTTGTCTAACAACTGCCAAATTCATCAGAAATGCAGAGTGTGCAAGAGGAAAATCAGCGTCCTTTGAAATTAATGCAGGAAAATCGCAGAATTTTAAATCTACACATATACTCTGATAAATATAGTGTATTCCTTTCCTCGCAAGAATGCATGTTCACTTCTGAGAGAATGAATGACCCACCCGTCGCATTCCAGATGGAAAAACGGCTGGAAAGGGATGTTCTACAAGTATTTTTGCATTTCCAGGAACCAGGGGAATACTTTTGTGTACCCAGGATTACGTTGCACATAATTCGCGAATTTCAAGAAGTTTTCCCTCGCCAGGATTCAGCCGAAGTCCGACGAAATTCGTCTTTTGCGAAATATTTTTTTTTCTTTTCCCTCCACAAATTTCTTGAAGATAATTCTGAAGCTATTTGCCGAAAATTTTGTTCAAAATACAGCAAAGTGTAAACGTTTCCCAGAAATAATGAGATCAACTGATCAATGCACATTGTTTTCGAACAGGAACCCCAAGGAAAGTCCCTAAAAACCCAGCATAGGTTCTGGATGTACGCATTGATGAGCTCATCCTGCCTACGGATCCCAATGCGATGATCTGAAGTAGATAACGATAGTGCGAAAGGTTCCTTCTGAAAGTTGTGTACGAATTCTGTAAGGGTATCTATTCCAAGTCCTGACGCAAGAAAAAATTATCCTGTTCTTTCAATGTAAAAAATTTACTTTTCCAGTGCTTCAACAGCTTTAGAAAACTTTTGAGCTCAGACAGATAATTTATAGACTTTTGGAACCTGATGAACATATTTGTATACATGTATGTTCCACACAATTTGACCAGTCCGCAATTTGTCCATCCTGCAAAATTTGACTTTCAAATTTGCTTGGAGTTCAACTCTTCATTTGACCTCTGCCCTGCAACTCAACCAACATAAAAACACAAAACATCAAATACAATAAAGAAAACATTTCATTTGACATGGTCTCACAATTTCACTGCTTCACGTTTCAACCATAGTCCAGCCTTGGATTAGGTTCAAATTGCAGGGCACCACCTGTACCCCAAAAAAGAAAAAAATTTGCACAAAACAAAATTCCCATATAGTCCAACAATTGGACAAAAGGGCAGAAATGAAAAAATGCTATGCCCTGATAAAAATTAAAATATTTTCACTAATCATCCTGGGGTTTTTTCCTGTTTTTTTTGGCATTTGATTTTGTAAAAATATCTTTTTTTTTGGCTGTGGAAGGGTCAATAAAAAAACAGTATTTAAATAATTCTGATTCAATTAGCTATGAGCAACCCACCTAACAAACATTTCACCCGAAAAAATTATTATTTGCTTGTCAAGACCATTCTGAAGTAAATTGAGTTTCATAGGTAAAATGGGTCTTCAGGGGGTCAGCTTATTTACAAAGATAGAAAGCAAACTTTATTGACTCAACTTTGACAATTTTCGTTTTTGTTTTGGAATCTTGCACAAAAAATGAAGCTATGTTTTTTTTTTTAATATCCAGCTTCTTCTGCTATGCATTGACAATTTCTGTGGACTTTCAGACCTGATGTGAGAATAAATTGTTGTGCAATGCATTGGGAATGCATACATTATGCCTTCTATTGCTATGCCTAGATCTATATAAAGTGTATACTGTACAGGTGAGCTGAGTGTCTTGATTTGTGGAAGCCTTTCTGCTGTATATAACGGCACTTTTTTGTCCAATTCTTGGGAAGCGGATTGAATTTTTTTTTTTAGATTGAATGAAGTTGAGGAACAAGATAAATACAAGTACAGTTGAACCTCCCAGAATCAAATGCCTCCTGCCCAGCAAATAATTTGTTACAGGCAGGGCTGGATGTATTAGATATGCATAGCGCCATGCATTTGCCATGTGTAGCTGTTACATCCAGCTTCTTCTGCTGTTGGGGACTGAGTTGGGCACTGGAAAATAATTATAATAATGAAGTCCACTGCCAATTCTTGAAGTGCGAAGAGCTCTTGAGATATCTGATTTTCTCATTGAGTTGTGTGAAAGTATGTGTGTGCAAAGACCTAAATTCTCTGAGTTGAATTATTCTTCGGGACATTATTAAATACGTAATTCTTTTGGGGCCTCTATAAAGAGGCTCCCAGCCAGTCCCAGGCTGATTGCTGTGTTTCATTTATCATTCTCATATTTTCTTTGTTGAGACTTCTCAGACCTTACGTAAGAATAAATTGTTGTCCAATGCATTGGGAATGCATACAATATGCCTTCTATTGTTATGCCTAGATTTTAAAAATTTAGGATGTACTTTTCTTCAGTGTAGCAGGCAGCATAATGCAACACCGCCTGCCTGCTATACATTCAAATAATGTTTCTTCCTACTTTTCCTGAGAGTAGCAGGCAGTGGATTGCAATGCCTGCCTGCTATATTACAAAAAACTATTCTTTCTGCTTGTTGACTTTGACTTAGGCCTAACTGAAATGTTTTCAAGTCCTTGTCTGAATTCCCTTGGACACATTGTTTTAAAAACCTCCCTAAATTGAAGACTTTTCCTCTAAAACCTCCATAAGTATAATTTTCTGAAGCCTTTTTCCTATTATTTTCTTGATTCAGGAAGAAAAAAAATCAATAAAAATGAATTTTGATGTGGCTTGAAAGGATGTGACAGACTAAAATGGGTCAATGAACTCCTACCTGAAAGTTCACAACTTTCTGAGAGCATCTGATTTCAGCGGATGTGTTACATTTTCACCATTTCAAATTTATTAAAGAAAGAAAAATTTATCATTGAAAAGTTCATACTTGTGTCAATCCTTGATAGAACTGAAATTTTTGGATCCTTCATAATGACTTGCAGAAAGTATTCTGGTATTAATATCACAAAGGGTGACCATTACAATGCAGGTGGTGCCTTGCAATTTGACCATCCTGCCATTTAATGGTAAAATTTGCAGGGACGTTGACTTGCAATTTGACCTATGCACTGGAATTCAACCTGCTTTGGCAACTTTTTTGCATTTTTGTGCTCATATTTCTTAACTTTAAAAAATGTCTTGCAATTTGACTGCTTTGCAATTCACCCCTACTCCAGCAAAGGATTGGGGTTGAATTGCAAGGTACAAACTGCAATAGAAATCCAGGTACTCAAATATTTTCATGAAGAATTTCATAAAGTATTGACTCATTTTCCCCAGAGGTATTCAAAAAATGGACAGATTTATGCACTTGTCCTGGAAGTGCATTTTTCATTGAAAATGGCCAGCAACTCTCTTTGTCTAACAACTGCCAAATGCATCCGAAATGCAAAAAGTTTGCGAGAGGAAAATCAGCATCCTTTGAAATTAATGCAGGAAAATCGCAGAATTTCAGATCTACACATATACTCTGATAGATCTATTGTATTCCTCTCCTCGCAAGAATGCATGTTCACTTCTGAGAGAATGAATGACCCACCCGTCGCATTCCAGATGGAAAAACAGGGCTGGAAAGGGATGTTCTACAAGTATTTTTGCATTTCCAGGAACCAGGGGGAATACTTTCGTGTACCCAGGATAATACTTTGCACATAATTCGCGATTTTCAAGAAGTTTTCCCTCGCCAGGATTCAGCCGAAGTCCGGCGAAATTCGTCTTTTGCGAAATATTTTTTTTTCTTTTCCCTCCACAAATTTCTTGAAGATAATTTTGAAGCTATTTGCCGAAAATTTTGTTCAAAATACAGCAAAGTGTAAACGTTTCCCAGAAATAATGAGATCAACTGATCAATGCACATTTTTTTCGAACAGGAACCCCAAAAAAAGTCCCTAAAAACCCAGCATAGGTTCTGGATGTACGCATTGATGAGCTCATCCTGCCTACGGATCCCAATGCGATGATCTGAAGTAGATAACGATAGTGGGAAAGGTTCCTTCTGAAAGTTGTGTACAAATTCTGAAAGGACATCTATTCAAAATCCTGATGCAAGAAAAATTTTTCCTGCTCTTTTAATGAAAACATTCCCTTTTCCAGTGCTTCAACAGCTTTAGAAAACTTTTGAGCTCAGACAGATAATTTATAGACTTTTGGAACCTGATGAACATATTTGTATACAGGGATGTTTCACACAATTTGACCAGCCCGCAATTTGTCCATCCTGGAATTTGACTTTCAAATTTGCTTCCTTTTGTTCAACTCTCAATTTGACATCTGCCCTGCAACTCCACCCACATACAGACACAAAACATCAAATACAATATAGAAAACATTTAATTTGACATTGTCTCACAATTTCACTGCTTCACAATTCAAGCATAGTCCAGCATTGGATTAGGGTCAAATTGCGGGGCACCATATGTACCCCCAAAAAAGAAAAAAATTGCACAAAACAAAATTCCCATATAGTCCAACAATTGGACAAAAGAGCAGATATGAAAAAATTGTATGCCCTAATAAAAAATTTAAATATTTTCACTATAACCATCCTGGGGTTTTTTCCTGTTTTTTTTGGGGCACTTGATTTTGTAAAAATATAATTTTTTGGCTGCGGAAGGGTCAATAAAAAACAGTATTTAAATAATTCTGATTCAATTAGCAATGAGCAACCCACCTAACAAACATTTCACCCGAAAAAATTATTATTTGCTTGTCAAGACCATTCTGAAGTAAATTGAGTTTAATAGGTCAAATGGGTCTTCAGGGGGTCAGCTTATTTACAAAGATAGAAAGCAAACTTTATTGACTCAACTTTGACAATTTTCGTTTTTGTTTTGGAATCTTGCACAAAAAATGAAGCTATGTTTTTTTTTTTAAGGAAAGAAGAAAGTGCTACACCATAGTGGAAGCCCATTTGGTCATTGATGAAGCACAAAAATAGGAGTGGGATGGGTACAAGGGGATTGCGGATATCGCCCAGGGGTCTTTTCTCTCCCTCTCTCTTCCTCCCCATTTTCGATGGGTTCCCGTTAGCTGAGGAAAACCGCCGTGGAGCAACGTAATCAAAACAGACGAGGTCATTTCGCCTTCCCGAGGACCTAGTCTGACATTCAGGCTTTGTTTTTTTGTGTTGTGTTTTTCTTCCCCTCTTCTTCGGATCTTGCTGAAGAAAGGCTATTCCTTTTTCTTGTGCAACCCTCGTTTTCGCGAGGACTCCCGCAGGGTTCGATGCCATTTTTTTTTAGCTGCCTGTTAATGTTCTGTCGTCGATTCCGAATCGGGATTGATGGAATGTACTGGTGACCTTGAACTTGCAAGCGACTGACGAAATTCACGTACATGTTTTCAAAAACAAAAACGATCTGGTGATAAATTAGCTTCATAATGCCTTTTTGGTTTTAAGGCATGTGCATATCTGAATACAGTAAAATCTCACAACAATTTTGGGGACCTTCGGAAAAATTGTATTACACTGAAACGTTTTTTACATAATATTTGTTTGAAAAATGATTTTTCTCGAACAGTATCTGTTTTTGGATAGGATTTTTTTTCCAAAGCAAGTCTTCAGGAAACATTCAAATACATTCAAAAAATACCTTTGCTATTTGACTGGGTTGAAGTCAGTTGCGCTTTTAAGAACTTGAAACGATTATGTCAGGCATCATCTTTGCAACCATTTATCTATTACACGCTTATCATTTATCTATTGCACTTTAATAATTTATTTATTGCACTTTAATAATTTATTTATTGCACTTTAATAATTTATTTATTGCACTTTAATAATTTATCTATTGCACTTTAATCATTTAACTATTGCAGTTTAATAATTTTCAATTGACTTGACATTCCCCCAACTCCAAAATGAGATTATTTATAATACTGTTTTTGAAATATGCAATTTATGATCAAGGAAATGGGGCGAAACTGAAATGTATGTGTCAAATGTGGATTGGTTTTTCAATCAAATTTATCTTCAAAAACATATCGATGCATGTCTTACACAAGAGCACATGGTCCTCAAAAATGTGCAACATATAAAAATTTCACTTGGTTTCAGAGGAAAAACCTTTGAGTTAAAAAGGTTTTTTCATCCAATACTTCTTAGGGATTGCAGATGATGGGGACTTGAAAACATGTTTTGACTTGGTTAGGTATTTGACTTATAGGGAGGTTTGAGTTATTGAGGATTCAACTGTAACTTGTCCTTGGCAGCAAAATTTACAAAAACAAAAAATATCCTTGACTGCCACTTACAGGTAAATTGCGTTCATCAAATGGAAAGTGCTTATGTTTCTGTGAAGAAAAATCATTCTAAAAATTATCCCAGATCGAGCTGCGCAGTTCTACATGCCGGTGCTCAATTTAATGACATTCAGCTGTCAATACTCAGAAGTACTGTACATATACTTGCATGAGTGCCCTCATCAAGGCCAATAAAACAATAAAATAAACCTGGTGAAAGGAAAAGAAGACTACCGCAGAGATCCAGAAAGGAACCAAGACCCCATGACAGGAAAAAAATATATATATATTTACAGTATAACAAGAAAATACGCAACATTTCCTGTACCCAGCAGCAGAAGAACCCAAGCAGCCAGAAGGCATCCGTCCGCTTCCGTGCGGCAGCACCTGGGGAACCCGGGCCCAAGGATGTCGGTCATTTCGCTGATTCGTACCTAGAGTCCGCGTGATGATTAAACTTGATCACAGTATTTTGGAAGGTTGAACCCTTTTATTTTTGATGACCTCTCATGGAAATAATGTGGGATAAATTCGGGAAAATGCTGGATGGCCGAAATTTCTTCTTCTTCAGGATATGTTTTTTCCTTTTGCAGAAAAAGCCAGGCATTTTATGGCTTCAACTAAATGTATCAGGTTTAATTTAGAGAAGAGGAACTTGAGAAGAAATTAACTAAACTGTATTAGGGAGAAGAACTTCAGAAGACTCGACAGTTGAGAAGAATAAATTTTTTCTGCAGCAATTGATTTCTCTTTTTGCCGAAAAAACAAGCACTTGAAGATTTCCACTACATGCTTCTTAGCTTGGTTTTTTTCTGAGCCCTGGTGGAATACTTTCTTTCAAAAATACTTTATAATGTTTCTGCTTCTATAAAGAAGTAGTAAAAGCTGAAACCATCAATCAAAGCTCAAAAAAGAACATTTCTTCCATGCAATTTTGCTTTAAAAAATATAGGTTTCTCCTAGAATGCAGTCAAAAAACGAAATATATTTTTCCTCAATTTCTATTAAAATCGAAGCTGATGACTCAAATCCAACTTATTTTCAACAAAAAAAAAGATAGCATCCTAAAAGTACTACCTGCTCTTTCACAGACAATTGAACCCATAAAAGTAGGAGAATGTGAAAACAATAAAGTTCTTTGCTGAATAGGGGCCTGAATTCTGCTATTTTCTGTGATTTGCTCTTTAATTTTACTTTCTTGTCAAAAAAGCTCCAGGAAAATATTGAAGGATTAATCCCAGAAAACCCAGCAATGTTGATCTGAAAGTTTTAACAACTTGAACAGAGCTGCAGACACTGCAAAGGAATTATTTTAAAATCACGCGGAACTATGACAATTAACCCCTGCAGACCAATCTGAAAATTCAAATAGCAACTTTTTATCTCTGCTGTTGAATTTTTGAATGAGCAAGCTGCTTATGACAATAAAAATATTTCATAAGTGGACTTCATTGGAAGATACTTGAAGGATTTTGCTATTCAAAATGTCACAATATGGAAATTCGCACCCTTTTGTAAATGAAGTAGATTTTCATGACAACGAATTTTGAATTAAAAAATATATATACTGTACATACTGTGCTCATAAAATTCGTCGTTTTCCCGTTCCTTTCCAATATTATTTGAAATTTCTTTCAACAAATTTCCATGAAACAAAGCAGCTTTCCTTGTTCCAATTGTTTCATTGTAACGCGATTTTATTGTACAATATTACACGGATTGAAGTTGGATCCACGCCCACGTGGCACAATTTTAATAATTTTGCATTGTTCAATTTCACAATGCGATAACTCATTTGAAATTTCACTCATTCATATGCAGTAATATTGACAAAAAATCCGGCTTGAGATTTCGATGATAATTGATAGCCTCGTATATTTTAATAAATTGATTTTTACTGCGGGACAGAACATTACTTGAAGCATTAAAATTTAATTTATAATGTGCGATAATACAGTAATAAAAAAACTTTTCGTGTGCATGTTCTGCCCGCTCCTCTGAAATTTTCCTTGAAATAAGATCAACGGAATCCATTAATAATTTTCTATAATCATGTTGAAACTTGAAAGTCAGTATATAGTAAAATACATACTTCAATCTTTCTCTGTAGACATTTTATTCAAGTACTTAAATTAGATTTTTATGTTGCGAAAAAAGTGGCTGAAATTTCATCGCGGAGTCCGTCAGACTCAGTCATTTCAAATGTGGATCGCTGAAATGTCCACCGTTTTCTTTCAATGCACTGTAATACATTGACTCAATTGACCTTTTTACTCGTATATATATATATATATATACGACAGACAAACAAGCACTTGAACTTTTCACGATCTGCAAGTGCTTTCAATTCGAAAACATCTTACTCTTGCTTCGCAAGTATTTCTCGTGTTCATTTTGAAAAGTTCACGAGGGATGTCAGGACTTTCTCCCCCTCCCACCTTTTTTTTGTTTCCTCGTGGATATTTTTCGTGCATGTGAACTTTAGGAAAGCCCTTTTCTGTGGGTGTAAAATAAAAAAAGAAGTCGGAAGGCGTTAATGAAACGCCTGGTATGCGACAGGGGAAACTGCGCCTGCCGGATAAATGCTGACCCCGCTGTGATTGAATCCCATGGTTACAACTCCCAACTTCCGACTTCCCCTTTTGCTGCCTCGTCGTATTTCTTCAGCTTGTTTATTTTTTTTTATTCGTGTCTGTTTGTTAGTTTGTTTTTTCTTTCTCTTTTATATGTATGTTTATTTGTGTTGCGTTTATTTTTTTACTGCGTTGGATGTTTGCCTGGACTGTCTTGAGTGCGTTGCAATCCTTTGAAATGGCGGAGCGATTTGTTTGCCCATCGTCGAGGCGCTGGAATCCGACACAAATCACGTGCGATTTCGAGTGCAAACTCAGCACCTATATACTGAATTTGTAACAACAACAAAAAATGTGTTTCGTAATAAAATAAAGTAAAATTAAGGAGATTCTTCGGATTGAGCGACGCGAGACGCGATGTCGACGCATTCGCGACAGTTTTTTTTTTTCTCTCTCGTCTCGTCTCTACTCATTATTTTATTTTCAAGTCCCTGGTTTTTGAATGGCAAAAATAAATGCGTTGTCAGACTTGACGAACAAGAAGGATGAATAAGTCGCGAATTAATGCAGTTATTTTGAAATTTAAAATGCATATGAATGAAATCACCGGAGCCAAAATTCGCATGGAAATCAATCACGCCAATCTCTGCAAAGTGAGGGTTTCGAAGGAGAACAAAAGTCGATCAGTGCCCTATTCACTGCTGAAGCAGGTGCACATTTTTCTCGCAATTGGCACTAAAAAAAGGGGGCAGGTGTGCGTGGTGTATAAAAATTATAATGGTGCGTACCGGTAATGAATTTTCAATTTTCTGTTGAAAAACCATGGCGTGATGCAAAGTGAGCACTTCACGGATTTAAAATGGAATACAAAGAGGAGTTATTTCTTGCTGAAGTTACCACATATGGGGTCTTGGCTAACAAAGGTGAAAACAAGATCATCCCGCTTTGGTTCATTATTGGTTAGTTTTTTTTTTGTGTTGGGCATTCAGCAAGTTTAATTGGATATAACACACGGCTAACTTCATTTAGCTGCCAATTTTTTAGGCGTGGTAAATATGGGACATTTTTTAATTGCTGGGGCAAATTCGACAAGAAAATTGCAATGCTTGCAAAATCTCATTCAACTATTCTGCAACACACCCATGATATTTTTGCAATATTTTGTAACCAAGACCAAAGATAAAAAAAAGATCTTGACTTATCAACACAGGCAAAGTCAAATGTGATCCAGAATTTGTTTCTCATAATAAAAAAAAAATGTTTATTGAAAAACATGCCTGACTGGTTGGATTTTTCTGGATCCCTCTCATAGGATTAAATTTATAAGTTTATAGAGGAGATGAGCTTTATTCCTTACAAATTTTTCCCAACTTGAGAAAAATATTTTTTCAGGAAGAGGTTTACAAATTTTGTCAATTTCACTGCCGCATTTCACTGGTTTTTCTCCCGAGTAGAAATGTGTATGCATTACGAGTTTAAATTCTTGAAAAAATTGTTGAGCTTATTTCACTGTTAAAATTCAATAACTAAGATTGTTGCATCGGATGATTCGGAAACCAATCTAAGTTGAATCATTTTTCGTAAATTCAATTGGCTCGAGTTCAGTAATGTTTTTGAAGTATGGTAATATAATCGTGATTTTTTTTCATGTTCCCAACATATTAAAGTACTTTGTACGATAATGACTGCTGCTGATTTTTCATCGCGAATTTGCGAATAAAAATTATATCTCACTTTGTACTCGTGAATTACGTGCTCCTCGATTATTCCATTCCAGCTAAATATTTTTTTTCTTTTACGAGAACGACGGACGCGTGGCATTGGAGTAAAGTACTGCATAGGTACTGCTGCAGTCCCTCACACACACACACACACACATAACTTCCTGTTCGAATTTCGCTTTCCCCCATTATATGCAGTGCTGTCACGGGAGTTTACCCGAAGTGGGCCAAATAATCTCATTTCTCCCCTGCGTCATTGAAAGAAAATTTCCTCTCCCCGAAAGAAGACGTACTGTACCTTCTTCGGGGCCCGAATTCGCGGCTTTTTCCCATCCCGCCGAAAATTGAGATTCGAGTGGCTTTCCGGCCCGAACCCATCAGGCATTCCTCACTGCTCTCCGGAACCCGGTGAAGCACGAATAAGACGGAACAACTGAGAAAAGGAACAGAAAAAAAATCCCGAGGAAAAAAATGAAACGGAAACAAACGAAAAGAGGAATATATCGGCGGTTCTTGTGGAGCACGTTTTTATCGCGGAACGGGTTGCGAATGACGCAAAAAAAAAGGGAAGGGCCCCAGTGGAAATTATCGCATCTAGTCTTGTGAAGTAAAAGGCGAGAGAAATTCGTCGTTCCTTTGGAAAAAAAATAAATAAGGAAGTGAACAACAACAACCAGCAGCAGGTCTTGCTTTCGGGGTGGCACTTTCGAGTGATTTTTACGACCCCCAGGGTGTGTGTATACCGTATATCTCTTTCGATTTTTCTTTTCTTATTACAGTATTATTATCGGCATCTTGTTAATTTATTCACACCCCGAAAAGCAGCGGCAGATAAAAAAAAAAAAAAAAGTCGCTCTGGCATCTGATGTCGATGAATGTGTGCCTCGGGGACGAAACGAACGACGCAAACATTGCGTGCAGGAAATCCTTCAATCGGGTAGACGGCATTTATTTACAGAAAAGAAAGAAACATTTATTTTCAAACTTGATTTTATTTTTATTTTTTGGATGCCGGGTAAATGGATGGAATTCCTGTAGGTTTGGTTTCTGTGAAGCTCTCCTCCCTTCGCAGGCGAGAATTTTTAGGTGTGGTTCTGTCCAAAGGTGCGTTTTATTTCATCCTTGAGAATTTTGCATAAAATGTCATTGGATTTAGCAGAAAAAAGACAAACTGACTGGAAATTCGGCTTATGAATACAGTACAGTACAGGATAAAAATAAAAGAGCTTATCCATTGTTTCTGAACGATTTTTTTTTTTTTAAATAATTTTCAAAGCGCAATTCTTTTTTCAATTGGATCCGAATTTCATATGAATATTTCACGATGCGAAAGTCTGTTTACGTGGGTAAAATAAACAGTACCTCGTTTTCTGTACTGTATACTCCTAGACATGCAACCTTTCATGCATTCATTTAAAAAGGGTTTCAATAAGGTCTCAAGCAGCAATGGATAATACAAAAATGTTTGATTTTCAAGAGTTTCTTCAGTATCATAAAAAGATTGATTCCAAATTTATTTTGTTTGTGACCAGGTTCAGATAAAACCTTTAAAATAAGGTGTTTAGTTGTTTTCTTTCTCTAAAATTCAACTTATTATTCTGAGTATAAAGGTCTTGACTCCTGTGACGGAATAATTTGGTACCTTAATGTACTGCTGTACCTGCACACTGATTGCTGTTAGATGGCAGCCATATTGATTGAACACTGGAGATTTTAATCTGTGCCCTTCAAGGGTTTTAACAAATCAGGTGTGCAGAAGAACAGACTAAAATATATTTATGTTGCTTTTGTGTGCGTGATTGTGAAGGCTATCCATTTGTGATTTGTGTGTAAGAAGTCTGTTTTTTGTGAATCAAATCTTGGGGTTAAACAAAATCAAAATAAAAATTTATCCTTTTCTTCGGGATTTCGAACAAGAAATCCCCAGCTGCACCCCACAACTGATTATGTGTTTTATTTTAAAATTCTGCCTCCTTTTTTGCAAACTTAGGTCACAACTCCAAATATTGGAAGGAACATCGAATTTAAAATTTTAGATTGGAACTTTTGTGATAAATACTGTGTAATGTTGAAAGGTTTTGGCAAAATGATGCATTTTAAAATCTAGGGAAAGATCATCACTGAAATAGTTGAAAATAATGTACAAATTCTGGCTTACCACCTTTACAATGGGGGATGCAGGCTTGAATACTGCAAAATTTTCGTTCACTTTTCATAAATTCTCTCCATTATCGTGGGAAAACCCGAGAAATCCCCACTTTTAAATCTCTGAAAATGAACGTGTTCATCGGTCCCTGAATTCAGCCGTCCGTGAGAATAATGTCATGTTTTGAACATCGGATTGTGAGCAAAAGAATCGTCCCGTGTGTGAACTTTTCTTTTACTATTATACAGTACGTAGATATATTTTTTTCCAAACTAAATTTCTCTGTACAACGTCCACAGCCCCTGTTTTTCATCGGGAAATTTCCTTCCGGTGCTTTGGCTTTCAAACCCTCGGGATCTCGCATCTCGAAAACATCGATGTCACGCTGGTTTCACGGGAAAACGGAAGTCGTGTTGCGTGAAATCCCGTTTGCTTTCTTTCGCTTTTTTATTTATTTTTTAAGCCCACTCTTTCATATGCTTTGCACCTGACGCATTGGGGTGCGGGGATATATAGGGAATTTATAAGTGAAGCGTTTAACACGGAGAGAAAAGCTGAGCTTGGACGTTGGTCGTATTTCCTCAGGTGGACTCGGAGTTCGCCAGGAAAATCGCGATATTTTCGACAGGAAATTTTAATTGTATGCTGATTTTTTATTAAACCAAGAATCTTATATTTTTCGAGAAAATTTCGGAGGCAACGGCGTGTGAAGAAGCATATATCCGCAAAAAATCCACGACTGTTGAATGTGAACATTTAAGAAAGTACAGCACTTTAATTGAATCCCAGGAAAATCATCGCGATATTTTCGACAGAATATTTCAATTTTCATGCTGATTTTTTTTAAACAAAGAATTTGATATTTTTCGAGAAAATTTTGAAGGCAACGGCGTGTCAAGGAATCATTCAGAAGCATAAATCCGCAAAATATTTACGACTATTGATTGTATAAAATTTATAAAGTACAGTACTGTAATTGAATCCCGTATTTTTTCACGCAATAAAATGAAAAAAATGCAAAGAAATATTTTATCAATGAGTAGACCGATATTATTCAAGAACTATTAGGTTTCATTAACATTTTTAGCGAGCATATGATTTATTTTTGAATATTTTCAATTCCAGCAGGAATCGATGTACCAGAAAAGTATACTATATTTGCATATAGCAAGGCTTTATCCGTTTGCATATCGTATCTAATTTGATTGAAAGTTAAGCTATTTGCTGCATCAATAGTTCGTCTATTTCGTATAAGAGTCACGCCAAAAATGAGAAACGTTTCAACACACGTTGATTTTACTGACCGTTCAAAATTCACGAAAAATTTCAGTTTTTTAGAGAATGGAAAGCAGAATTCGGTGATTTTTTATAAGACACTACAGAAAACCGAACAAAACTCAGATGTTCTTCCAATTGAAGCAGTTTTAAAAAGTTTAGCATTTGCTGGAGATTTTCTCAGAACTGAATTTCGATCGAGCTGCGATATTGAGAAAAACGTTTTCCGTCAGGCCTTTTTGGAAAAATGCATCTCATTCAATCATTCAATCAATCATTCAAATCATTAAAATAAAGAAAACCTCTGAATCAGAGCACCGTTTCTTGAAGTGCTTCATCTTCAACGAGCACCTTCTTTTTTTTTAGATAATCTTTTGTAAATCGTGAATTGTTGGGGCGGTTACCTGCGCATGATCAACGTTTTGGCGACAGCCAGAGTTGGTGGCGTCCACAGGGAAAAAAAGGGGGATTCCATCCTGAAAAGAGGGGCGACCTTTTTTTCACTTTGAAAGACGAGAGTTGCAAAGAAATATATGAAAAAAATAAAAAATAAACTCGCATAAATCTCAGCGCTGGGGGATTAAGAGAGCAGAAAACTTGTTGCCCGGGTTTTTATGCCCTAGGCGTTATTTATTCGGACATGGCCTGGGGCTGACACAGCATAGAAATTAATGACTGACGCCTTTACTACGTCTTCATTTGAATTTTCCTTTTTCACCTGCATATATCGAGGCATAACCTTTACCTGACGATCCCTCGAATTTTAACTTTTCCGAAAGAAGCAGTTACTGATTATTTGCCTCATCTTCTGGAAATGCTGTGGAACTCTGTCCCCGAAAAAATAATAATCGGTTTTGATGGTTTACTTCTCTTATATTACACGTCCTTGTATTGTTTGAAGAATGAAAAATAGCGTGGAAATATTATTTGCAGATAAATTATTTGATTGATCAATTAATGAAAGCGTGTAGACAGGAATTATTTGTTCACAAGAATGGCGCACAAAACTGTCAAAATTTATTATTTCTGCCACTTTTACTGTGGCTTTTTCTCATGAAGTGATTGAAAAATACTAAGGAATATTGTGAAATTCTCAGACATCCATTTAAAATCCACAGTATATCATTTCCCCCAAGAAATTGCAAAATCACTGAAAGACGCGCAAACAAAGGACAAACTTTGATCATAGCAGTACTAAGGGAATACGATTTTGCCTCATTGAAAAGCAAACTGCAGAAATTTAAATGCTGAAAAATTAGAAATTACAAAAATTTTTCAGGATTTCAGTGATATTGCTGTTTAAAAAGTAAAGTGAAAGACCCCGACATACAGTCACCTCAACATGTGGACAATTTGACATACAGACACTTCTTTTCCCATAAAAAATGCATAAGAAACGCTCAACATAACGGCACTGACTCAACATTATGTGCTAAAATTACAAATAAGTGTCTTGCCAAATTACAAGAAGCAGATATTTCCAACATCACTAAGATCTCTGATGTAACAAAAAATCTCTGGCATTTCTCTAATAATTTTACCATCCATTTAGCTGAATTAAAAAAATATCTGCAGCATAGAGGGACTTCCTTCTCTATTTTTGACTTGAGTATTATTTTTACAGGGAATGCTGACATTTCAATGTACAGTACTGTACAGAGGTACAGTAATAAATGCTCCAAATGTCATTATTGAGTTGAAAGATATGGATTGAATTGGTTTTAATTGGCAGACAATCTTTCCCCTTTTTCATAGAATTCTAGTGAATATTTCTTCCATACAACACTAATTAAAATTATATAATTTAAGTCCTAAGAGAAAATGAGACTTGACTTAGGTACACTCCTAATGCACCAATTATGCCCGCATCTCAGGGTATCACAGTACAGTGTTCAACTTCTTAGTACTGTCCAACAAGAAGAAAAGTTTTCCCTGATGAGGGAAGAAATTCTGTGTAAATCTCTGGATAAAGTCCACCTTGAAAAAAAAAAATCTTTAGGGAAAGAAAGCGTGTGATGGCGTGTTTTATGGAGTTGTTGAGATGCGTCAGAGTCATGCAAATCGGTTGCAAAGATCAAAAGCCATTCTCTACGCATACAAATGGATTTTTTTGTTTTTCAAATAAATAAAGACCAACTGAACCAGTTGATGCCGACCTTGGTAATTTTCCTAGCGAGTCTCAACTACGCGTGACGACCTGATAGGGCACTTGACGACCTTCGTGCCCAGTACTCATGACCTATCGGTCTCTTTTTCTAATTTTTGCTTCTTTTTAAATATGCAGAAAACGCAGCACGGTGCACGGAAGCTTTGTGATGGCTTGGGTGTGGTGTAGGTATAGACAGAGAGGGCCTCATTTGCCATGTTTGCGTGTCGACTGCTGCTTTTTGCCCCGTGGCTCAAGTGAGAAGAGCAAGAGGAAGGAAGAGAGATTTGCTTCCGGATGAAGCAGGATTTACCCCATCCGTTTTGACTGACTTATCTGCTTTTGCTCGTCTGCCCTTGAACTAATTCTCGGCGGAGGAAATACGCACATTTTCTCTTTTCTTCAACTCGGGCCTTTCTTGTGTTTTTTGTTATTATTTTTTCTCTTCACCTTTCCTAAATTTTTCCTCGTTTATATACGTCCCGCTTCGTCTGTGGAATTGTCCTGGAGAGCGGCAAAGTGTTGTATCAAATTTTAGTAAAATATTTGAGTTCTAATATGGATATTTAAGTCGGAGAGTGCTGCTGGAAATTCATTCGTTAAATTCCGCTCATTCATATTGGGTCAACATTTATTTTTCAAAACTATCGTGCCGTTCTCGTGGAATTGAACTTGAAATCACCCAGATAAAAAAGCTTGTTTTCAGCTGGACCTTGTTTTTCGCAAGAATGTATTTTTCAGACTGTTTGAAGCAAATATTTTGTTATAATCTTGAAAACTGCGAGTTAGAGTGAAATACAAAAACGTTTTGTTGGAACAAAGTCATACTGGGGATATCGAAAAAATTGAAATTATGGTATATAGAAACAAATTAATAAAACCTATTTTTAATTTCAACGAAATTTTTAAAGGGATCGCAGACAAAAATCTTCATCTAACACTTTTTCTCAAGTTCTCGTGAACATCAGTTCACTGCTGAAAATTACTTTTTTTTTCATGCGGTTTTCTTTTAGCAATTGCACATAAATATTTTTTGGCGTGCTTCAGGAACTTTTTTCAGTTGCAGCTTTGAGAAATGTGTTTTATTTCTTGAAAACTGTTCGATTTTGTCCAAGTATATTTTCAATAATTAACCTCGTACTTCGGAGCAATGTCAAAATTTTTTTTGGAATCTCATTATTGACAAGCTTTGAATTATAATATTAAATTCTTGGGTTCGTATGAGAATTTTTTGTGACAAAATTCTACTGGTGAAGCAAAAAATGTGTTCCGCCGAAATTCCGAATGACGTATCGTTTAGGTAAATGGCTGGGACCTTCAAAAATATTTTTTTTGATCGTATAATTGATATGTGGGCATCTTTTGTAAAAAAAAGATTAGCTGAATCCTCGATTTGTGATTGACGCATATACGGTACATGCACTATTTTAATGAGAATTTTCTAAATTTTCACATAATAAATGTAGCAAGATCCCGCAATGTTCCCTCTCATCATTCTTGGCTAAACAAATAGTAAAGCGTTTCTAAAAATACTCCTTTTCCCTTTGACTAAATTTCCTCATCATGTTGAAACAATAACAAAATGCGCTCTCGTAATTGCGAAGCTTTCAGTGAATTAAATCAGGTTCTAATCTCCGCGCTGTGATTACAACCAGTCGAGTGCTATTCACTTTGACAGTAGAGAAGAAATTCTCTCTTTTTTTTTTTTTTTTAATTCCGCCTGATGGAAATCTCGTATATAAAGCTGCGTGGTGACATGCGAATGCAGTTGGCGGCACGAATACGAGAAAAACTGGGAAAGAAAATCCGCAAAAAAGTTGATTAAAAGATGCATCATTCATTCCACTTCATAATTTCGTGAGCATTGTGCGTCATGGGACTTTTCATAGCCATTCTGTGTGCTTTTGAGTGAGTAAGATACATGATGTTTATGATCGATCAGAAGCTTCAATTATAAGTACTTGTCGGTGAGGTCGCAATTCCGGGTTATAAAACGTTTGAGTGTTCTAAGAAATAGTGCAATAACGATTATATCTATAAATCCAATAGCTTTGCAGTCATCGGAGCAATAAGAAATAAACCAAGAACGATTTCAGGGATTTTGAAGTAAAATTATGATTCAAATATCTGCGAAGTCCAAGGAGGAAGAAATTATCCTCTACATTTATATTTTTACATTGAAAAAATTATTAATACTGCAGTACATTGTTGACAGAGTTCTGTTCATCTCTCACTCTTTTATGTGCAGCATAAAAATATAGTTTTTATTTTAATTAAGTTATGCTTTCAACCCATTTTCAGTCAAGCTTGGAGGGACTCGACCTCTTTGGATGCGAGGAATTTTTGAGCTAATGAAATATTGTTGTCAAATAAATATTGGAAAAATTCCATGAAGATGAAATGTCTCATCTTTTAGGTCTCTAACTGCTGAATGAATAAGTTGACAGGATGATGATATTTACAGTAAGGAATACATTTTTTCCAACAAATCACTCAATTCTTTTTGAAATCAGCTAGGCCTATTCGTATTGCCCTTCTATTTTATTGGTCATTGGAATAATATGTAATCCCTTAACCGTCATGCAGCAAAGCTAGTATATTTTTGCAAAATTTTGAGCCACTGAGCACTGAAAAATCAAAATTAGAAAAATTCCCAATTTTGTACCAAGGCCAAACTCAGAAAAAAACCCAATATTTTATTTTATTTCTGCGAACAAATTTTGAGTGAAAAAAATCCCTCACTACGTATGTAGTGTTTTTTTCTGCAGTTTTGGCATATGATTTGCACGGAAAAATCCAGAAAACAATAGAAAATTTGCCTCCCAGGTGTTTCCCAATATAGGCCTTCTCAATCTGGGAGCATTTCAACGACAAACTGAAATGCTCCACCTTCCAAAAAAATCCTGACTCTGCTGCACAATTAAAAAGAATCCTTGACCATCCAAGGGTTAGGAAATTTGAGCTCTAGAGATTTTAGTGGGATGAGGTCAAGTTCAAAATTCAGATTGCATTGTTCTGAAGAAAATCCAGAAAGGAACAAAAAATAAATAAACTTACACATAATTTGTGATGGACCCAGGGAGCCTCACGTTAGCATGGTCCAACTGTATAAGTTTTTTGCAGGTTGACTCTTGCCTACAATGAAATCCAAGGGATCAGAAAAAAAATAATTTTAGAAAGGAATTTTATTGTAGAGAAAAAAATATGGCATGTGGAGAGAACTCCATGGGATTGACAAGAAATTTGTTGTACAGAGAAAATTGTTGTAGACAAGATTTTTATTGAAAAAGTCCACCTCAATTTCGGTTCACTTGATCTTGTCTTTTTTGTGAACAATGTGAACTTAGTACAATTATTTCATTGCAACATTTATTGCCATCGTGAAGACTGATAATTTGAGGTTATGAAAATGTTGAAGGAGAGGAAAATTATTTTTTGAAATATTTGTCTTACAAGACAAGTGAAACACGTTTGCTGTTCTCAATAATGATTGCACCTGAAGGGATCAGAAACCACAATATAGAAAGAAACTTCCCTGAGGGCCACAGCTCAAAATTTATGTTAAAAAAGAAGGATGTGGGAGTTTAAACAAAATTATAATTAATCCATTACCATATAATGTACAGTATGCTCCAAAAAAAAGCCAGAAAAAATGAATAGTTTCAGATCAAAGACAGTAACGTTACCTTTACATTCAATAATCACTCTACAGTATATGTGAGTCAAAGAGAAAATTCAAATTTCTCGATGATTTCTGATGGGACGTTCATTATGTCAATTCATGCCGATTGCTTATCTTTTTTTTTTGCATCAAACGCACTTTTTTGGTACATGTTTTCCATGTGTGCACGTGGGCCCGTGCTGATGGTCAGTTTGTCGTCAGGGGGAAATCGCGTGCTGACTTCGAGGGTTTTCATAACTTTTTCATTCTCTGTCCACATTTCCTCTTCCGCTTCCTCATCCCTTTCAACGCCTGTCTTCCTTCATTCAACAATGAGCTTAATGAGAGTTCGTGAAAATTGCACGGTTGCACAACCGGTCGATCACCAGCACTGAAAGTTGAAAGCGTTCCAAAGCGTCGATCTTCGAAGTTCAGTAATTCGTAAAAAAAGACTGAACAAAATTAAAGAAGGGCAAATGTCGTTGTGGATGAAGTAAAAAAAAACGGAAATATAAGATGAAAGAGAAGATAATATTTAGCAGAGCATTGTCGTCTCTTTTTATACGTGTGCTATAATTTAATTTAAGTAGCGGATGAGCTCCGACATGCTGACAATTTGACTGAGAGACACTTTCAACTAGAAAAATCTGCCCTGAAATCTGGGCAATGTCTTGAAAAATGCACCCTTTGAAAAATTTTTCAAATTCCCAATTGCGTATATCTGCTATGATTCTGAGTGCTGGCATCAATCAATTTTTTTTCAAGTTGCTTTGATTTTTATGAAGCTCCGACTTTTGGATGATTCGACTTAGAGACACTTTTATCTAGAAAAATCTGTCCTGAAATCTAAAAAAGTCTTGAGATATGGATAAATTGCGAACATTTCTAAATACAGTATGGTCAACCCTCAATTTAGAGCCTGCCAATTTAGTGCCACAAATTTTCCTGATGGAACAAATCGCCCTAAATTTTGCTCTTAAGGAAAACCCTAATTTAGAGACAATTCACTTGGTGCCAAAAAAGTGTTCCTGTCCTTGAGGAAAAATAGGCCAAAATCAGAGAAACGAAGGCATAATTCCAAGGATATTATCAGGCTATTAATCAGAATAACATTCCCATGCTCAGAATGAGCAAAAGATTGTATTTCTGCATTTACATGCAATTGGGTGACTTAATTTGAATGTCCTCCACAGCAAAGAACATATCAAAAACAGGAAGTCTCTATAAAATATTGTTAAATCACTAATCTAGCTGATCTTGGAATTATGTGCTTTTGTTGAAAGGTTGATAAAAACCTGCAAGAAGCAGTTCCACTCTTTTACTTGGCACAGTATGTAAAAATCTGATGCATTCTGTGCTATAAAATTCATGTAAATTCAATAAAAACAGTTCATTTGACCCTCAAATTATGTTTGTGGCTTTGTCTTTTTTGTTGACTTACAATTGCGTATTCGTTCTAATTACCATATTTACTTGAGTGCCACGCGCATCTTTTTTCCTGAATTTCAGAAGAAAAAAGGGGGTGCGCTTCATAAGGGGGTACAACATTTTCAAGAAGTTTTAGGAAGTTATGTGTGCATTATACTTAATTATGATGGAGAAATTTGGAACAAATATAAGAAGAAAACATTTTTGTACTGAAAAAGTTGAAAATTGATTAGATTTTTGTTCAATTCACACCTAAAGTCAAATTTTTTGTTACTACACCCTAACCAAATTCCCTTCACTGCGAATATTGAACCACTTCCCCCGTAAGGATCCCCCCAGCGTCAGAACCCACTTGAACCTCGC
>CAJPEX010001472.1:0-56872 GCA_905338405.1 Notodromas monacha | reverse complement strand
TTGAATTCAAGTCGCAAACAAATTTTTTTTATTGAATTCTGAAGAATATTTCTTCCATAAAACACCAATTAAAAATTATATAATGTAAGTCTATGGGAAAGCAAGACTCCACTTGGGGACAATTCAGCTTAGGGACACTCTTGATGCACCAATTATGTCTGCATCTGGGGGTCTCACTGTATATTGGTAATACAGTATTTTGAAACTCAAAATGCTAGATTGATGATTTGCCAGAGTACTAAACTTCAAAGGAAGAATAGCATTCATCAATTAGTGAAGGAAAGAAGGCAGCTCACTTTATTGTAAAGTGAGCTCATTGATTTCCACCATACAATATTAACATTACTTTCTTTGGGCAGGAATTCATAACTCAAAATCAAGATCAACAGAATCAGCATCAAAGAGCTGAGGAAATCATGAAAATGTTGTATGATCTGACAAGGAGCAAGACATTTGAAAAACTGCACATTGAAAACTGTATATAGAAAAATTGACAAAAAAACTCTCTCAGACAAATAAAAAAACCAGCACATAACTGAATATCTCAACACAAGCCCAATGCCAATTGTACCTGAATGGTTGGAGTGTTGGAAAAACCCCCCCCCCCCCCCCAGTGTGAAACTTCTTTCATATTCTGCCAAAATTTTCTGCAGGTGCTGGAGGGACAAATTGGACTTTTCCCCAACTTGGACCTAGATGTTAAAAGTCCAGAGGTCATTTTAATTTCTAATTTTTATTTCTTTACTCTTGAGCACAAAATGTTGCAAAAATATCTCTCCACTCCACCGCAGAATGGTCACATTTGTGTATACTGTATAGCTGATTCATTGAATGGATAACTGCTGTATTTCTTTCCTCATGACTTAATCTCAGATTTGTCCTGAAATGTTGATTTTAAAAATGTAAAATTAATTTTTTTTAAAGTAAAATTAACAAATTGATTGACACTTGCTTATAGTTTACAATACAGGAGGACTCTCTCTACAATGGTCTTGTTTAGCACAATTTTCTTTGTACTGTATAATGAATTTTTTTGTCTCATAGGATTCTCTCACCATATTACAGTATAGAGGTTCTCTACAACAAAGTTCTCTCTACAAGGAAAAGCGTTCTGGTCCCTTGAATTTCATTGTACAGTAGAGAGATTCAACCTACTCTGTCAGAATGAGCAGGTGGTGCTAAAAATAAGTGCATAGAGCAATCTGTGCAAATCTGTGCAAAAGCCCCATGCTGATTCATTAAAAGAAATAATCTACTATCATCTTTTATTTTCTCTAGAATATCTGAACATTAAAAGAAATCAGGATGTGGCCTATACTCTTGCGCGCGGCCTATTTAGTCAATTAAATTTGATAAACCGACGTTCCTAAAAAAAGAAAACGGCTTCATTATATCCTTGGCTCAAACCGCCCCTGGGGGGACTTTTGTATCGTAACCTCAGCATCAAGTTACTCACGCAATCTCCCCCAAAATTCCTGCATCACCGGACCCCGATTTTTATGTCCACCATGTGACACGGTGATACGAAACCCTGGTTTTACACTGTAAAAAGAACGAGGAGAGGGGAAGGATTGAAAGAGTTGGGAAAAGAAGGGTATAGCCGGGATGCGGGTTGCATCAAAAAACGGGGTTCTGGTGTGGGAAATTTCGGAATCGTAAACAATGCGCTGGGTTGTCATTGGATGGGACGCATTTGACAACCTTCGGGATCCCGAGAATCCTGGGAATTCCGCGTCCGTTGCAGGAAAAAAATTTAACGTAATAAAAATAAAGCTCGTCATTTAAAATTGTCTTCTCATTTTTCTCCTTCGGTGTTTACAGTGTTTTTCGAATTCCTGTTCACAGAAAGTTTAAAAACAGACATGTTCCGATTTCTTGTAGAACTCCGGTACAAGGGATTTTTACAATCGCTTCGTTTGTAGCTTATCCATGATACCATTCCTTTTTATTGTGCGAAATTGTAAAATAACTCTGAATGCTCCTTGATTCAAAAAATAATAACTTAATCTCTGAAAAGTCTAAACTCTCTAAAGGATCTCATATTGGAGATCAACATTATAAATCACTGACGAGTTCGCTTTTTATACTTTTTCTTGAATGATAGATGCTGATTCAAAAAACATCCATGCTATAGCAGAAAAATTTTCCTTTTTCTATTTTTCCGGTGATCTGAAGTGAAATAGAAAGCCTGTAATACCAGAAATAATGTTTGTATTTTTCACACTATCGAAAAATATACATGATATGCAGTATCCTTTAAATTCCCTCAACAACGCTAAAACGTCAATCTGAAAACTAAAAAAGTGTGACTGACATAAAGTACTGCTAAAAAAAAAAGACTCATGGAGGCAAGTGTAACTGGGACAACCTAAAAACTCTTGAACTCTTATAAATGAAATGGCAAATCTCTGGAATGCGCGAAAACATTTTGAAATTATTTAAAGGATACGTGAATGAGCTTCAATTTTCAAAATTGCTTCAATTTAAAAGTTTGAACCATTCAGAAAATTCCAGAGCTAAAACATGGGAAAAACAAATGAATGTCCCTATGTAGAATTGTCTGCATGTCGCTGTGTCTGCATGTTGGGGTCTCACTGTATATATACACATAACTGTACGCATCAATTTTTTGCATCTCATGCATAACCTCTTGTTCTCTAATGACCAGGATGACTACAATGGGCTGGGAGACGAAACTTGTGGGCCACGAGATGCCTCATCATCAAAGGAGATGCTGCTGAGCTCGTGATCCGATCGGACCGGTGTAATAAATGGCTTGCAGGGTACTCGTCCATGGAATCCGTAAACTGGGTGCGTCACAAATTGTGCCACTGCTGCTGGGATACCAAATAACCCCTCTATGCTATGTATTTCATGGTCATTCTGACTTCTTCTTTTTGTTTTCAATACTTCGATGCGTCGATATTTCAGTTCTCCGAAGCATTCTATCCTTTTATGTAATCTTGCCGCGTGGTTTTCTTTTTTTTTCCGCTGTCGAATTCGAATTTTCAGTGTCAAGTTGAGTGAGATGAAAAGAAAATTATACTTGTCCAATTAATATTTTTGCAATAATTTTGTCACATCCATCTGAATGATCTTGTGGATTTATGACCATTCCCGTGAGTTATATTTCAATTCGATAATTTCGGCTCTGGTTCTCCAGCAGACAAGAACATTCGAAAATGCAAAGTTTTTTTTTCTGACCACGTTGCGAGAAAATGGGACAGGAAAGCTGAATTTTGCTGTTGGTAGAATCAACATTTGTTTTCGTTTTTTTTTTCTTTGCCACCCACACATCATCTGAGCATTTGTTGGCAAAATTGAGGAACAAGTCTCTGCTGACAACCTTGAAGTTTTTTGGACACATCGAAGGAGGACACACTGGTCGAATACATTAACTGTGAGAAACCACATGAACCCTTTCTCAGAATGCTTATAAATTATCATTAAGTCAAGTCCCTAAAGGACATTTTGCAAATTAAACATGGACAAAATTTAATGGTTGTCACTATTGGCACGTGGACAAATGGACCTGAACACGTGTGGACACTTTGAATAAGTCGAAAAATCTGCCCCAACATGTGGGCAATGTCTCAAAATAAGGGCGCTTGACCAAAACTTCCAGAAAAAAAATTATTCTTATAATGTAGGTACAGTGTAGATATCTCTTGAATATACTGAGCAACTACCCCTGGGCATAAAGTCAAAATTTCTCATAAATTTACACTGATTCTTTTTCAAAAATCTATTAATTTTGTGCTTCTCTTTGTATGTGTTTTTATGCAGATCGTGTGTGTTTGCTTTTTGCCTCTTGAACTCCATTTTTTGCCAAGAGGGCAGAGTTGGTCAGGTTTTCTTCTGCACAGTAAATTTATTTCCATGATATTTATTTCCTGAAAAATTATTTAATTAAAATTAAAATTTATGCATTCATTAAATTCATTTTCTTGGAAAAATGAATAACAATTCGTGTTTATTTTGTGGGAAAAAATGTCCCAATATTTCTGCCAAACATAAGAACTGCTTCAAAATGTTCCCCTTGGAACCTATGAGAAAACGTGATCCAAACATCCAAACATTATAACACGTTCTTAAAGTCTTGAACTTAATTATGTCTGCTAATTATTAGTGGTGCCCCCCCCCCCAACTTGATTTTTATTTCACTTTATTCCTCACAAATGTGAACTTGTAGAAATGGTTGCAAGAGAATGTTACATTATATTATAAGGTATAATATGAATGAATGAATGAACAGAACACTTTATTTGCCGCTTTTCAGCATTCACAATACACACACAAGGCTCCGGAATCCAAAGTATATTAAGGAGTTCCTTTTGGCTCTGGGGTGTTTTTGATGCAGCACCCTCAGTTCCCGGAGTACCGGGTTTCGTGTTACAGTGTACGGTGCTTGTGCTGCATGCCCTGGTTGCTAATTCGAAGGCTTCGGGTGATGATGAAGCCGAGCTGGTCACGAACGGATCATTAAGGCGTGTTCCTTCAGAGCCAGCAACCTCCTGGGATTTCCATACGTCATGCACGTGTACATCACGTACGCTAATGTACCGCGCTCCTTTTTCTGTACCTGACTCTATTTGTTGTTGTTGTTTTTTTTTTAGACTAGCTTCTCGGAGTATGATATGTCAACCCCGGGGCTATAAGCCTGTGTGGCTGAGTTCCTGTGAAATATTAAATTTTTTATATATGGGGGTATATGGCATAGATGAGTTCATGGTCCGCGCGTGGAAAAAAAAGAGCTTAAAGTCAAGAAAAAAAGGGGTGCGTGTCATAAGCATGTACAAATTTTTCAAGAAGTTTTAGGAAGTTATGTGTGCATTATACTCAATTATAATGGAGACACTTGGAAAAAATGTAACAAGAGAACTTTTTTGTATACCGTAAAAGTTGCAAATTGATCAGATTTTTGCTCAATTCATGCCTGAAGTCAAGCTTTTTGCTATTTTCAAAATTTTGTGGAATTTAAATTCACTAAAAATTGGAGTGCGCGTCTTACTTGGTAATAAGATTTTAGCAAAATTTCCAACTGAAAAACCCCTGTGTGCATCTTACTTGAGGGCGTGTGGTACTCAAGTAAATATGGTATATTTTGGCAATGTCTTGACATACTGGCACTTTACCTAACCAGCATTTTTGGACAATTATTTTTTTTCAAAGTATTATTAAATTTTTTTTAAAGTGTTGATAACTGTATCTCATGAAAAAATTGAGCTTTTCATGGTACATTCACAAAAATTAAAGGAACGTTTCATCATAGATTCACTAAAATTCATAAACCAAAGTGGGCTAATTTTGTGCATCTTTTTTTCTGGAGTTCTTTTTATCATCTCTGTGCGTAAAATTGTCAATGCTATTTGCTCCGGGTATTTCCGCTTAAAACTGGTTGGAAATACCCTCTTCGAATTCATAATTATGCTCTAAGCTTATCGTGGATTAGTTAAGTTAATTATTCACCGCTATCGGAGACTGAGGATGATTTTTTTTGTCATCCCCACTATGGCGTCGTTGATCGAATCCAAGCTTGGCGTTAACGGTCTTCTCCAAGCTGTCAAACCTTTCGCTATCGAATCTTTGGCATCGGATTTAATCTTCTTTTGTGTCCTTTGAGAGCAAAACCTGATCACGTGCTGGTGAATGACTGACACCTCAAGATTATCGAGCCTTTGCCTTGGTATCAAAAATGCTGAGGGACAACCGGCGTTTCAATGAGGTTCACCAACAAGTTGTTTTGTACTGATTATAACAGTACTATGCTGGTAGATAATTTTCCGAGATTTGATTCCATTCTTGCATAATCTTTAAAATAAAGGACAGTAACTGATTGGTTCATTCTTCAAATAATTATTACAGTTGAACCTCTCCAATTCCACTCTCTAGGGACCAGGAAAACATTTTTGACTTATGGCAGTTTTGATTTTTTGAGGTATTGAGTTAAGGAAACAAACATTTTTGTTGTGAGGAAATATTGAACAAAATTTGTGGGCAATTGTAAATGAGGATATTCTGGCCTAAACACCTTTCTTAATGATTTTTCAGCTTGCTGAACTTGCTGGAGGCAGGGGTTTATTTGCTCAATTAGTCTTTCACTTTCTTTCAAGATGCATGAAATCCTTTGTTTTATTGTTTTTCTTTTTCACATTTTAAGGATATAATAATGTTAAGGATTCAGAAAATTTGACTTGCAGAGGTTTGNTTTATTTGCTCAATTAGTCTTTCACTTTCTTTCAAGATGCATGAAATCCTTTGTTTTATTGTTTTTCTTTTTCACATTTTAAGGATATAATAATGTTAAGGATTCAGAAAATTTGACTTGCAGAGGTTTGAGACAAGAAAAACATTTTGAGTTTGGGGTTTTAAATGTATTGTTTCTGAAAGGAATTCAGAAGGGGACTTGGAAATTTGTTACTTAGGGAGGTATTTTACTTAGGGAGGTTTGACGTATCCAGGTCTAACTTTATTTTTCACTTGTTGGGGACCCAGTTCATGCCCCAATAAATATAGAAAACACAACCAAAATTAATTCAACAGAGAAATCAAAATGGTGGAAAAAACCACCAAGTAGAAAAAATGGCAAGATTTTAATTTGCCAATGGATTTCCTGCTTCCCCTCCTCCAAAATCAGAAAAAACCAGCACCAAGATGTCTTTGACTCAACATTCTCAAGCCAATCAGACACTTTGGTGCCAACCCCGTCCTTGATACAGTTTCCTAATCAAGGAGAAATCCCTGGAATCAATAAAACCCCCTTTTTGCATCATCATCATCATCAGTTACCAAAAGGTTCAAGTTTGGTGCACACCTTCATGCAATAAATTTTCTGAGAGGTCTTCTGAAATCTAAAAACTTTTCCAATTTTGCTTACTTTGATATTTTGTTTTGTTGGAACAATTGTCTTTCATTTTGAGATACATTTTAAAAATTTATAACTTTTGGAATCTCATCAAAGATTCCCTGCCTTGTCCCAGGTGGATTCTGTATTTTATTCTTGTAGCAGTTTTTCTTGATCCACAACTTCTTCTTCTTTCATGTTCATGAAAAATGTTCATGAACAATTTTCTCTTTGAATTGTCATCATCACTGAAACACACAACACTTCTCTCTTTGATTGATTTGTGGTAGGAAAATCAAAGAAACTGGGACATAAGTGCAAAATTATTTTACTTCTCTCTCTTTCTTTAGATAAAAGGCTCATAAAATTGAGACAATAGTTCTGCTTTCTGAAACCCTTGGAGCATTGCAGATCCTTGCCTTTCTTATTGAAATTCCGATCGACCAACAAATTGAAAATACATTCTCAAGAAGAGACTCAAACAATCCCGAAATACGCTGAATAATGCGTGTGTGTGTTTTCTACAAGAAGCTTGTTTGCCTTATGGACACCCCTATTGCAAAGTTCGAAAAGATTGACTGATGATCTTGAAAACCATAAAAAATATTCTACCCAGTTATTTTAAACCATTCGAAAAACTATGGTACAGTATTTGAGTATCCTAAGCATCTGTCGTGTTCCAGTTGCTTAAAATTACGAAAAATCCGAATGAATTGCTCTCAATTTTTTTTTAATGACCCAAAATTTGGACAAATCAAAGTTTGTGAACTTTCTCGTAGCCCCTCCGCGTGATCCAAGATTCGAAATAAAGAAGAAAACAAGGAGAAACCGGCTGAAAGAAATGATGACACGAAACACGGCAGGGATAAGAGGATGAGAAAGATACTCGGAAGACACACAAGCAAACGAGGCAGTCGACAGATAAGAAACAGGGTCGTGGATCGATCAGATCGACACCGACAGGTTACTGAAAACTCAAGAAAGCAAGTGGGAGAAAAAAAAACCAATTCAGCTAGAAAGAAGGAGATGAGACAAATAATTTCAGGACTGCACGGGATTCAGTTTCCGGGGATACGAGAAGAAGCAGAAGACTCAACCTTCACGAAAAGAAGAAGAAGAATATGCGGAATGAGGACGTCGACGACACCGACAGTGTCGACGATGACGAGTACCAGGCACGTTTCTTCCCGCGTCAGGCGCGTGACGGAACGTGTTTCGGTCTGCACAACTCTGAAAGTTCCAATATAACGACTTTGAACACGCGTGACTTTTTTTTTCTTTTTGCTCCTACTAAAATAAAAAACATAATATTAAAATAATTCTTCTCGACGTTCTACGCAAGCTGAAGTGAATATTGGGAATCAAAACTTTATCTGCTAACTTGAGATGATCCAAATTATTAAATTACCTGATCGATCACAAAAAGCGTCACTCACTTAGAGGAATATTCATCAACAAAATAATGTAATTATGCATATTAGGAATTAATTATGATAACAATATGGGGAGATTTCATCACGTAAAATATATATACTAGGGTTCTAAAAAAAGTTCTTGGAGTAACAATGAAAATGGCCTACATTTGAGCTGAAATTATTTTTTTCTTTAGGAAAAACATTTTCTTTGGCACACAAAAAAATGTCAGCCCTATTTGACACATTTTTTTGCATTTCTTTCATAATTCACCCTGGCACAGTTTTGCTCTCTACTAAAAAGATGAGGCGCCCTTTTTTTTGTTGTAGCCCAGCTTTCCCCTCAGAATTTTTGAAATCAACATGGCATTCTTTCTAAGGGTTGCCTCCAGGTCATCCAAGGCAATTCCGCCATTTTCATCAGCAGCCGCCTTCACAGCCGCCACATCGGCCGCCACTTTGGCGGCTGTGAAGGGAGTCCATAATTCCGGTGAAAGTACAGTCCGGAAAAACTTTGCAGGAACCATTTTAAATACTACATTTTTTTTGTGATGGATGATGATATCAATAATTAAATATTCTCTTATTATTCATTGATAAAGCTCTTCTGGACTTGGGCAATTAAAGTTTCCCAACGGGGACCTTTTCGCTTGAATCATAGATAAGCTTAGAAACAACCGTTCACATTATTTATCTTCTCTCGAATGATCAATTACCGTACTTCCCAAAGTAAAGCAGCATCGAACTCCAATAATAATTTACTGTAATTTTATCAGACCAAACGAACTCGAATGATATTTCTTCTGATTCGGATTTATCGAATCAACCGGTTTCCATCACTGCAAGTTCGATTTATGGTCATCAGCCATAGATAAGGGAAACTTCGAAACAACTCGGATTTAAAAAATAAATAAAATTGATTACCGACTTGAACATAAATTCAGAGCTGTCAAACATAGAAAAGACGCTGTATGAAAGTTTAAAAATTGGAAAATTTATGTTCATGGGGTTCCACGTAAAAACGATATTTCCAGTCTTTATACAGTATACAGAAACCTCTTCGATTTGCATGCAAATCTGGGGCGCAATTGATCCTTCTTACGCGCATCCAGGTTTTTGCGAGTCGAAATCGGAAAAAGCTACGTCCGAAATTCCCGAAAATGTAGTACTTCGAACTTTAATACAAGCCTGTACAGTACTTCAAACCTAAGAAAAAGCGCTTAAATCCTTTGATGAGGCTTAAAGTTTCAATTCCGCACGAAAATCGTCGTCGTCAAGAAATAAAAGCTTTCTCGAAGTGTTCTTTTCTGGTGAAGTTGAACGACGTGTATACATGTGGTCATGTGGACGTAAAAATGGAACCCATTTCGGGGTTTCCCTCTTCCGTTTCAAAGAGTTGTAAACAAACAAAGAAAAACGGGTCATTAAAACGTGACTGGATCCCAAGATAGCCGTCGTCACGGAATCGAACTCGACGTTTTTATTCACTGGAAAGGAGGTTGTTCTCAATTAAAACGAAAACCCCTCGTCGCCTTATTCGTCTTTTATATAAGAAAAACATCTATGATCTCGTGGTTAAACACGTTTCCGAACCCGTTTTTGTGCTGGTGCGTTAATTCATTGATTATATTCTTGATGATTTTTTCGATCGCTGGGAAGAATCTGACTAGCTGCAAAAAGGAGGAGACGCATGAAGGTTTCTTTCGACGATGTTTAATTAAGGACGATGATAGAAATCTAATCACGGAGTTTTGATGAAATGTTTCAAAAAGCTCCGTTTATCTAAAATTAAAATCAATCAAAGCGACGAAGAAATATCATACATTTAAAAATGTTAACCAAACACCTTCCAAAAATAATTTGTAACATGATCTCGGATTTTGTTTGACAATTACAGTATGTTCCTACAAAAAAGCCGAATTCAAAATTTTTAGGTATGGACTAGATTTGAATTTTCCGCGATCAACTTTTAAAATTCTACAGAATGAACACTTTCCTTGTATTTTGATGTACCTGGCCTACGGATTAATGTTTTTAAACTTATTTTCAGTGAATTAATAATAAAAAATATGTCTTTGTAAAGGGAATTCATACGCCTACACCGTGATGATTTTTTTTTTTTCATGAAATTCGAGACCCACGGAAGTTTTGGCGCGGGGGAGAAAAACAGATCGATGTTGAAAATAAGGTGAGTTTTGATCTGCCAGGTTTTTCAACGAATTTCCCTCAAATTTTTCATGAATAGAAGACCCTGATGAATGAATCAATAGTGTTCTGGAGCGTTTCTGACGGGATTATGTTTCCCTATATTGAGAGATGAATGGAGGAGGATTATACCAGAGGATCGTCCAACAATGCCTTGAATTGAGTTATTCTGGTATCTTTAGTTTGAATTGAATACGAGGCAGTATAATAGAATTGTGCCGTTTATAAGATAAATTTTACTCGAATCTAAAAAAATAAGGTTGATGTACAATACAGAACCTCTCTTGATGTAAAGTAATTTGTTTACAGTGTTTGCCGTCGGAAATCTTCGCTGTATTCCTGCAGCAACAGATTTTCATTTTGAATTTGTGTTTCTTGCAATTCCAAACTGGTGATTTCCTTCAATGTTTCTTGTTGGATTTTTATTCCTGCTATGACAAAAAAGTTTCATCAAAGTACTTTAATCCTTTAGGGAATTTTTATAACTTTCATCAAAATTACTACAACATCTTGATATATACAGAGTGGTCTGATAAAAAGTGAACCAATTTTTGACTTGAAATATCTCAAAAGCAAATTTAGCTGTGTTCATGAAAAAAAACATCAAATGGAAACTTGTTCAATTCCCCTTAACCCTTGGACGGTGGAGGGTTCTTTCCCATTGCCAGCCAAAATTTTGGATTATTTTTGTATGCTGTAGCGTTTTAAGTTTTCTGAAGGTCAGAGAAGACCTTCCAGGTGGGCTGAGGCAAAGTCAGGATTAATCCAAGAAAAGCCCATTGCTTAGCATAGGCTTTTTTCATTTTCCCACCACATTTTTCTGTGCAAAAAGAAAAAAAAAACATTGGATTTTTCCCCAACTTTGTCCTCAAATCCCTGTTGCCCTTTTTGTATTTTCTGCCCTGAGGTGTAACAAAATTTTGCGAAAATAGTCCAACTTTGCCACCCAAGGGTTAACCCTCGGATGGCAAAGGGTTCCTTTCCATTGCGCTGCAAAGTTGGGATTTTCTTGGGTGGTCTTGTGTTTCAGTTTTCCTGAAGGCCACAAAAGCCAAGCCAGGTCACCTAGGACAAAGTTGGACTTTGTCCAAAATAAAGGTGCTGCTAATAAATCCTGAAGTTGGACTTTTTCCCCTAATCTTTGTCTGCCTCTAAATAAGAATCCTCCATCTGGTGCCCAGAATGAAAGGGTTGCAAATCTGAGAAGAATGCAACTAATCCAGAGAGAGGCTAAAAAAAGGCTCAGCCGTTATGATGCATTTTTTTTATTTTTGGGCAAAATTTTTCTCTGGATTTTAAAAAATACATCAGGATTTTGCTGGACTTTGCCCCGGGTGAACTGTTACTATTTTTTTAAAACCTGTCCTCACAGTCACAAAATTTTGTGGAAAAAATCCAACTTTGCCACACAAGGGTTAAATGGAATGAATTTTTATGGTTCCAAGTGCCATGGCATGGTCACAAGAACCATTGGAATGAAAACTTTCCACACAAAAAAGGTGTCAGGCAACTCCTTCTACCAAGCTGTTGCTCTCCACAGCTGCTTTCATATGGATAAATGGGTGCAGGACCATAAATTTAACCAGTAAACTTCTTGATGACCTTTAAGAAGGTGCACAGATTCCCAAAATCCAAGAGGTGGGGGTAAGAAGGGAAAGAACAAAAAATTTAGCAATCCTATCATACCAAAAAAATTTTGCATACAGGGATTCACAGGAAAGTTTTCAATCAAATGTTTCTTGTAAACATGCCATGGCACCTAGGATCATAAAAATGCACACCATTTGAAAGGGAATTGAAAAAGTTTTCATTTGGTGTTTTTTCATAGTTGCACCTAAACTTTCTACTACTAATGCATTCATGCATAAGCTATTTCAAGTCAAAAATTGATTGACTTTTTTCCCCATTCACTCTGTATATTACATCAGTTTTCCGCTTCTAATTAATTTTTAAAATATTCTTGCTTTTTACTTTACTTTTGTACCACTTTTCTTACATTCTCAGTGGTTACTCTAAAGTCAATTGTTTCTAACTTTTCTTCTCAACAAACAATTAAGTTCATGCTATTTTCAAAATGGTAGTGAAGCATATTGTTCGAGAAAAAATCAATTCAGTTTCTCACTTGCTACTTTTGCAGTTTTCAAAAGTACTGTAATTCTTCATATTTAGAATTTATGTGTTTTAGAAGCTTTTTTTTTGCAAGCGACGCTCTTTGAGAAAACCATTCAGCGGCAGCACTTTGAAAAAGAAGGAATCTCATATTTTGTTCATTAAAAAAAATATTCTTGTCATCGTGACGTTGAAACGTTCCAGATACACTCATAAAATAAATTCATTCACTGCAGTGCTGACTGAAAGAAATGAAACAATCGCTGCATTTTTTTTAATACTGAACCAGAAAAGAGTGGGAAATTCCGGAACAAAACTCTTTCCCGCTCATTTTCATTCGCATTTTTAAGCTCCAGGCAGCTGCAGCACTTGTTTTTGGAATTCCACTGAAGATGATGACGCAAGCGCAAAAATGTTGCCCATTCCTGTGTGCAAATAATAACGAACCCGCCCTGATGGGGACGTTTCGGGCAAATTGCGGCAGCTTATTCGTAAATTTACTCCATTCCCTCACCAAACATCCACAGACAGACACACAAAATAACAAACAAAAAATAAATGTAAAATAAAAACAACAGGCGTGTGAAAACCAAACATTCTTCCCAAGATTTTCCCTCATATCTTTACGCAACAAGCGGAATGTCCCCGTTTTGAATGATGATGAAGACAGAACACCGTCGACTCCGTGTTGTTGTTTTTGTCCATTTTCTCTGTTTTCCGGGGGGGTTATGGGTTATGTGTGTGTGTGTGTGGGGTGGGAAACAGGGGGGTTTTAGCCTGTTTTCGGGCCAGTTCACGGAATGCGGTGCATATTTTTTGCTGATCCCTTTGCCTGTTGCTGCACAGTTGAGAAATTACGACTCCCTTTTGGGGGGAAGGGGGAAGAGCAGGGAATAAATGGACTGCTTGGTGTCAGTGCACAAAACAAAGTGTTGGGTTACATTCTTCCCCTCTGTATATAGTTGTGTTTCCCTGCTGGTGGGTTCCGTGTATAGGCCAAGGGTGCGGAGATTTCTTGCGTTTTGCCTTGGAAAGATGCAAAGGCGAAAGTTCAGCCCAGTTCATCCACTGTATTTTCTAGACATTCATGGCTGAATTTTTGTGAATTTTTGGACACATTCTGAGCAAAAAGCACAAAAGACTGAACTGAAAAGTATTGTACTGTATGTTTCTTGAGTTTGGGACTTTCCAACTCTATCTGTCAAATCATGCCTCATAAATATAATATGAATTCATTTGTATGATGATGACAGCAGTGGCTCTATATGCAAGACTTCTTGACTTTTCTGTGACAGAGCCAGGATATTTTTGCAAATTGTTGTGTAGGGGAACCTCTTAAAGGTTCCCTCAAAGACCAGTGAAGGTCAATTATTCTGGTTAACCTCATGACCTTCTGGAATGAGATGCAGTTAGCTTACTCTGAACCAAAAGGAGTACAATAAACCTATAACCTACAATACTAAATGTATGTTGCCCAAGAGCCAAGAAATTTTATAAAATATGGACTGATCAGCAACATAGCCTATAAGTTTGAGGAAAGCCTATTTACATCTTTGTGCAGAAAATCCTCGCTAAAGATAGTACAAAGATTCTTGTGGGAGTTTTTTTTCTGCACTTCAACCATTGGATTAATTCTGGAGGATTTTGAAATGATAGATTTCAGTTGTAGAAAAATTTTTACATATGTTTTTGGCTTAGGCAAGGTTGTTGTGGCTTTTGGTCAAACCAAAATACTGTACACATGAGTGAAAAGAACCCCGATCTCCACCATTTAAATTTTTATGTTTGGTCAATTATTTCAAGTCCAATGCAATTCAAAAGCTCTCCAACTCAAAACTTGTTTGTTGGTCAAACCTCTCTTGGTCAGATCTTCAATGCCTTTCATTCCAAAATAGAGGCTAAATTTTAAAACACCAGTTCCTTACAAATACAGTTGAATCTCTCTAAGTTGAATTTCAAGGGACCAGCAAAAATATTGACTTACAAAGGTTTTGATTTAGGGAGGTTTCAAATTATAGAGGTTTGAGCTACAATAGAAAGACCTTTTCTTCTGGGAAACAGAAGAATTGCCCAAATTTGTAAATGGTGATATTCTGGGGCTTAAATTGCTTCTTAAATGAGTTGAAAGGATGCTGAACTTGGTGGTAGGGGTTCATTTGCCCAATCAAGTCTTTCATTCCCTTTAAAACACAAAAATTTCCATTTTTATTGCTTTTTCTTTCATGTGTCAAGAAAATAATAGCCAACAGGCCACCAAAAATTTGACTTATGGAAATTTGAGGGGAAAAGCCATTGACATAGCAAGGCTTTTAATGTATTTTTTCTAAGGGGATTCCAACAGGGTTCTGACAAAAATTTGACTTGATGGGGTATTTGACTTAGGGAAGTTTGAGTTGCTAAGTCAAATACCCCCCTAAGTTGTATTTTTTCAATGTCCTGTCTCAATCCCCTTAAAATTACTACTTTTGAAACTTAACTGAGTCAAAGGCTTTTCCCCTCAAACCTCCATAAGTCAAATTTTCTGTGGTCCTTTGGCTTTTATTTCTTGACACAAGAAAGAAAAAAAAGCAATAAAAACATATATTGATTTATTTTAAAAGGAGATGAGAGACTTGATTGGGTAAATGAACCCTGCCTCCAATTTCAGGATGCTTTCAACTCATTCAAGAAGTAATTTCAGCCTCAGAATATCACAATTTACAATTTTGAGCAATTTTTCCATGTTTCCCAGGACAAAAGGGCTTTGTATTGTAGCTCAATTCGAAACCTCCTCAAGTTAAAATCTCCCTAAGTCACATTTTTTGCTGGTCCCTTGAAGTTTGACTTCAAGAGGTTTGACTGTATCATACAAGATTTTTAAGGGGCTTTTTAAACTTTGCATGTGCTGGAGACGAAAATATCCCGCATTTCTTCTTCGCAAAAAAATAAATAACTAAATAATCGGCATCCCTTGAGGAGAAACCCCATAGGAATAAGTCATCAACAAAATACCCCATTTTCCTCCTTCTTTGTTTTTCCTCCCCTGAGGGCAGGAAAAGGTGAAAGCAACCAGGCACACGTCGCCAGGGTGACACACGTACCCTGAAATACAACACCCTGAGTGACGCGTGACGAAGTGCCGTCATTCTTTATTCTTTTTCCCCAACCTCGTCGTCTTGACATCCAGACATATTTGTCTCAACAGAAACTGTCTCGACCAGATTTTGCCAACAAGACATATTTTTTGGTTCTTTTTGACAGCTTATTTTCAATTGAATAAGATTTACGCCTCAAGATCTCAATGAAAATTGAAAGAAATGAGCCACGTTTCAAAAAACGGTCTGCTTGAAAAAATTGTGTGCAATAATCAAGTTGTTCTCAAATGAAGCCGGTTATTGTGATTTTACAAAACAAAATTGGATTAACCTGATGGTTTCCGATTTTCAAACTGAGGTTTAAAAATGTTAAAAATGCAATCAACTAAAGAATGGTGTTTTAAAAAAGGCAGTAGCTGAAAAAATACGAGGAATAATCATAATACGTGACAATTGCGCGAATCTTTGAATCAAGTTCATATCATGAATAGTGCGTCAATTTTGCGGGTATTTAAAATAAATTATAGAATTTTTAAAACAAAATAATTTTCTGGATTTTTAGTTTTATATGAATTGCATGTGCGACGAAACGGAACGGATTCAAACTCGTCAAAAAGTTACCTACCCTGCGAAATAAGAGAAAAAAACTTTTTGCAGCATCTGTTTTTGCAGCGTTCCTTTCTAGGATTTGGCAGATGTCAGTAAAACGAGCAATATTATTTTCACAACGGAAAAACTAAGGGTACAAGACATGAAAAATAAGGAACGTAAGTTTTAAAAAAAGAGCAACTGCTGAAAAAAAAATCGAGTACTCTTTTGAAATTTTCCCCTGTATTATGCGACCCAATTGTTTAGACATGAGCCTTTTAAACCGCAAATATGTGTTTTAAAGCATGTTTCGGATTTTTTGCGCAAACGTTTTTGAACGTCTTCACAGTGGAATTTCAGAAATCTAATGTTAAGTTTTCACAAATTGATTAGTGTTTTAAAAATGCCTCACGAAAATTGTCAAGAAACCTGAGATAAATTTGCGATTCTATTTTTAGCATTGTTTTTTATTCGTTTGCATCCTTGATTTGATTTGCTCACTTTCTGTCAGATAAGAAAAATCATGATTTGATGCCAATCATAATCAAAATATTGTTTTCAATGACTCAAATTTCGGATTCGAGATTTTCCAGGGTGTTGGCTTGTCTTATTTAAACTCAGTCTGTGGTCAGTTTTTCATACTTTTAATTTGCCTAAAATCAGCGGCCGTCCCCATTTTCCAAAAAAAAAATTTACAAATATCTGTCATCAACTTTTGTCCACTGATCCAATGCCTCTGGTAAGCTCGCACTTCCTTCTGTTACCCACTCAAAAAGCCCCTTCTTTTTTGTGTGAACAGAAAGGAAACCCGAGCAGTGGGTTAGGAAAAGAAGCAAGTGATGGGTTCTTTTTCTTTCTGGGTTTCGGTGTGACTGCCGAACACGTGCTTGTCGAGAGGGAGAATTTATGCACTTCAAGTTCAGGGAATGATTTACGCTCTTTTTTTCGTCTTACTGTATTACCACTCACTTCTTTGTTCAAGGGTGTGTTTTTTTGTCTTTATTTTATGGGCTTGTGCCGTGTCAAAGCATCTCGTATTTGCGCCTTCTTTGCTTTGTTTCTTGTTTTTTGATGAGATATTTTTTTTTGTGTGTGTGCGGAAAGAGGGTCGTTTTTGCAGGGTAACTTGGGCCATGTTTCTTCCACTTGAATGAACAAGCCAGTTGGTTCGACAGGGAGCCCCGACATGTCTTCCAGCACAGTTTGAGCAGTTTCCGAAGAAAAGCCATTTCAAGCACATTATCGTTGAGCACAGTGACATTTAATTGCCGTTTCTTGGTGTGGAAAAACGAGACGTTAATGCCTTCACGGGGAAAAAAATTTAGTCATGGGGAATTAGGGTTGTGACAGTCATGGTTGAAGGATTTATTTTTATTTTTTGGCAGATAGATTGAAATGGTGCTGAGGTTTCGGGTTTGTCTCTGCCCTTTAAATCTCGAAATAAATTTCAGAAAATATCTATAATCCGATATCATTCATGCATGACTTAGCCGAGACAATCATTTACAGAAAAGAATGAAGATTTTAGAATAAATGATGAAATAAACGTATTCGTCGATAGAAGCGAAATTTTCAAGATGAAAGGTGGACAGTATATACATGCGGAAGAACAAATGCATTTTTTGAATGCATTTTTTCTTGAAATTGTTCGTATAACGGTGTTGCTTTTTTCACTCCTTTTCTTTATCTCATGAAATAAAATTTCTATTCTTATTTCGAAACTTCCGTCAGCGTTTTCAAACTACCCAAGATATTCATCATTTTTTTTAATGAGAAGTTCAAGATCAACGCGGAGTCAAAATTCAGAAAAATTAACCAGAAGTTCATACGCAATTGGCAAAAAAGGAAGGACTAACCTTCTATAACTGTAGCATATCTCATGATTGTTTGAAGACATTAAAGCTTGAAGACAAGTCAAATTTTATTTCATCTACCAATAAAAGCTCTAATTAATTCAAATTTATAAGCAGTCTGTCCTGAACTCTTGAAGGACAATCTTCTCCTTCACTTCTGATTTTTGCAAAAATCTGTGATTCCTATTCATGCTGAGATCTGATCTTGTGATTCAATTATCTTGTGTGGATTGATTGTGTTATTCTCTTGAATTCTTAATCTTATTTGACTTAGCTGAAAGCACTCAATCAAATTTATTAAAACTACAAACACATACAGTATTCAAGGCAACCCCTTTGAATGTGTGTTCTTGGCCTCAAGAGACTGATTGCCTGTGTTTGTATTCATTTATTTCATGATCCTTGATCACAGTTGATCAACAGGTAGTGTATACCAAGGGTTGAAAAGTCCATGTCTTCAATTTGTGTTGGAAAAAATTTTGGCATGCCAACAAGTTGGTGCCAGATTAAGTTAAATTACTCTTCTGCTTCATAAAATCTTGAGAAAAATTAGCAGCTTCTGCTGTAGCCTGAGAACCAAACCCGAGTTTGGTTCCCAGGCCCAGCAGGGACAATTCTGAATATATTTTTAATCTGCGTCCTTCAACTCTTCATTTCCTGATTTCCAAATTTTGGATGATTTTGACTCTTGCATTCATATTGTTGACCCAAGCAGATCTCCATGTAGAGAAGTTTTATACGCGCAACTCCAAAATCTTGACCAAGTGTTTTATCCTCAAAAAATACAACTCTCTAAACTAGGACTGTTGTCCTGGCTGCAGCCCAGCTGATCAATGGAGTTTTTATCTTCTAATCAATTTGTTTTCTTATTCAAAAGGTTCACATTTTTATATCACTTTTGTTTCAAATCATTCTTTTCCAATCAAGTCTTCCATTCCTCTTGTCCTTTTCATTCAATCAGCCTTGTGAGATACTTTTTGTCATCTTTGACATCTTTTTCTCACAATTTGATCCTGAAGCATATAGCACAAACTTTCCCAACATCATGCTCAATCACAAAAAGTAACATTTCAACAATGTCTTCCTCAGGGAGGGGAACATGAGGTAAATAAAATGCCAGTTTTCGAATAAACTCGAACAATCCCCCACCATGAGAGTGAGTGTCGATAAAAATCTCGGCCCTCCCGGCGCGACGAACGTTAATTGACAGTCCGGGTCGCCCTCTGATCGACGACAAGCGTCAGATTGATACGGTGGGGACGACGACCATAAGGAAAGCCCCCCAATGGAGATTAATTCAAAAACACGGACCAGTCTCGGATTCTGGAGATTTACGAGGAATTACTTCTTTTCTTGCACATGGCGCAAGAGAGAAAAGAAAGTAATAATCATTCCGAGATCATGATAAGACATTATATGGACTTCACCCACCTATAGTGACGACGACGCTTCTCGTCCTCAGATCTGTCAGAATTAATTTACAAAAAAAAGAATATATCAATGCATCAGATCAAACAGAATGAAAATCATCACCCTTGACATTAAGTATTAATTGGAATCGATCTCGAGGATGTATATATGCATATTCGTATTTAATATGCATTTTGGAAACAGCAGAATCCTTTGCAACTCAATTTCAGAGCATGTAAAATCCGTATCATCCTGGAGTTGTATTATGTAAAATTGTGAATATCGGTTCTGCCTGAAAAAAAAAAACGGGGAAACGAAAATCCTGGGAATTCTGAAGCTTCTGCAGGAAATCAAAATTTTGGGGGGCTTTTTAATAATTCAGTTAAGATTGAAAAGGCGTTCTCTGATAATTCTCCAGAAACAAGACGCAAACATTTTGGCGATTATTGACGGAAATATTTTTAAAAATGGAGAAGGTCGGAATTCCTGGAAATCCGAAGCAGCACGTGGATATTATTTAAAATTGTAAGATAATTTCATTAATATAACTTAAATCTAAAATGCGTGTTTCTATTATTCTCCAGTCAAAAATTGAAGCTGGTGATCCGAAATTCGGCCACTTACATTGATTAGCTCAATTCCACCAACAGCAAACTCTGAACGAGAGTTATTTTCCAATTTGAATCTCATTTGTCAGACATCTCGATTGATTTAAAAATTTCAAAACACGGATCATGCATCAGTTTTGCATCCTCACGAGAACGAGAACTTCCTTTCGAACGCCCGTGAAAAATTGCATGAATCTGCGAAAGCATAACGATTTGGAAGAATCAAAACATTTTCTGCTTTCCATCTGAACAAGATGAGGCAAATATTGCAGTAGAGCCCTTTTCAATTTTCTAATCTTAATTATCTTTTGTTGCTTTCGGTGAAGTACCTGTTAGTGTAGTTGAAATCTGGGTTAACGAGAATCAATTAAGGCGCGTCAACCAGGGCTCATTACGCGCAAAAATCGTTATCGAACCAGCGTTGGAAAAAAAAAATTACGGCGTGTTGCGAAAAAGATTAAATCAAGAAGATTGAAGCAGGCCAAGTTGCCAGTGGCACGTGATTGACATCATCTAGATGGCATCCTGGAAACAATAAACAGTACAGAAGGTTCCCGCAAAAAAAAAAATTAAGAAGGTCAAGAAGACGCCGTAAAAACAAAGCCTTGAAGGAAAGGCGGATCGACAGCTGAATTTTCAATTTTAATCAGCATGAACTTGATTCTTCCAAGATTATGCCTAATATAATTGAAATGAATGGAATCCTTGAATTGTTTTTTTTAACGCTTGGTTAATTGAATCGCATTTCAATTTGCGAGATACTGTACATGCTGCATTTCCTTTACAGTAGTACATTTTCTTCCAAATTTTGGTTACTTTTTTTTTATTAGCTAGAACTTCAATTTGAACGTTTCTTGGTACCAGTTCATATAGTTCGGCATTATTTCGGAAAATAAACGCCTTGAGGTCTGAAACTAATTTACAATTTAAGCGGAATCTCTTTACAATGAACAGTATTCAAAAAATATTTTTGCTCACAACAGTTTTTCTGCAACAGTCACTGGTCACTGCTATGTTTTCTGAGACTGGATATTTCTCAGTTTTAAAATTGATTTGTTCCAGTCCCACTGGCCAGAAATCTGAAGGATTTAAATTACGTAACAATATAGTATTTGACTCCGAAATTGACGGAGCCCTTGAATTAGAACTTACTTTTAAAATCCATCCATTCACCAATGATTTTGGAACCCACTTTCAAAACTTGTTTTAAAAAAAGTCGTTAAAAATTCCTTAATAAACTGACTTGCTAGAGGTGGTTTTTGTTTCTCTCAGCGAGGTACCAGACTGGAACAAGTGAAAAACTGAGGAAGAAACATCTTGGGACCTTGAAAATATTTCTGTTGTAGAAAATATAAAATCAAAAGAGAACCAAGACTCTGACGGAAGTCGTTGATACGGTTTTAGTGGATTTTTGGAACACGCTTATCCAACCGTCAGAACGTATCGTATCAACTCAAGGCCGGAAGTTTACTGAGAAGCTTTTCTTTGAGCTTATGACGTTAAACATGCATTTTTATAGTTTTCATGCGAAATTCAAATTTTTCTCTTTCAATTTTATTTCTCCAAAACGTCCTTATCGTCGCAGTAAAAAACCAAATGTCTTTGAACATTAAAATATCCTTTGTTATTGGCGAGAACCGTTCACTTCTACCGGAAAAAATTCGAAAATCTTGCATCTTTTTCAGCGTAAAAATGAAAAAAAGTACAGCAGTTCTCGATAGTTTGGACTTGATCTGTACCCCTTGGAAAGTCCATCGTTAGAAAAGGTGTACTGTCAGAAATGTTCATCAAATTATGCCACCTTTTGCACAATATTGTCACAATTTCTTGCTTCTCTACTGATAGCATTCAAAATCTATTCGAGCGAAACTACAGTAATTAAAATCATTTTTGTCGTAACCTTAAGTCGTCACCGTTTGGTTGATGAAGGAATTTCAAAAAACGCAAAGCCTCGTTGTTCCGACTTCTTGATGCTATTCTTTTAATATTCCTGATTTTCGGCATGATTTCCTGTCTTTTAAAAATAATGTTTTCAAAAGTTCCTTAAAGTAATTATGGATTTTACTTGAAAACATGCTGAGAATACCTGCTCAAAACTCCGAAGCTTTAAAAATGATGAAGTATTGTCAGGTGTTGGTTCATTGTCACAGTAATACTGCATAAGTCAGTGTTCCCCAACTTGTGGTCCGTGGACCAGCGCCAGTCCAAAAATGTTTTGGGGGGTCCGCGGAAAATTTTCTCCAGCATGATGCATTCTTTCAAAATTAGCAATGAAGGATGTTACTTTATTTTTATCCGAAACTTTGGCAAGACAATGGCACTTGAAATTATCTCATGAAAAATAAATTTTGGCTTTTCTCCTATAATAACACTTTGGACAAATTTTCACTGGATGAAATTATTTTTTCTAAATTTTCCATTCTGAGAAACCTTCCTTCAATCCCACAGTTCTTTTTTATTTTTAAAGACATTCCACTATAGCTGCTCCTTTGGTTCCTACAGTAATGTAATTTTTGCAAAAAGCTGGAACTTGTAAAATATCTTCCATACAGTGTCCCAGGCACAACCATTTTTTGACTGCAAAATTAAAAAAAAAACTTTGCTATGTTTTGGAATTTGCTGGTCTGTAAAAAAGTGTATGGAAATTTGCCTGTCTGTGGACTCAAAAAGGTTGGGGTACACTGGTATACATAAAATGATAAATGATCAAATGTTTCACCATCCACATCCAAACAAATTACCAAGTATCTTAGCAATTTAATTACCGTAATTGGCCACATTTTAAATTTGCTACAAGCATCCCGGCAACACAAGGTCACCTGCTGGTCAAATAAGGAATCCCCGGATTCTGTGTCCAAAGTTTTACTCACAACATAATCGAGGCTGACAAATAAATAAATATCGGCAGTTAGTCACCGTTTCGTTGTATAGTCGTCCAGGTGAGGAGATTATTCAACCTCCTCAACTTAATGCATCCTCGTAAGCCCGGAATGGAAGGTTAATCTCTTCACGGTTAAACCGAGAATTCTTCGTTATACCCGCAGCTCGTGTGACGAGGACACCGTATAGCAGAAAAATCGGTGATTTTAATGGGCGGGTGAAAATGCGTGAAGGGGGCTTTATATAGTTGCTTCATTCTGTCCCAACCAACACTTGACTTTCCTCAATGAGGGGCTTTTCTTTTTCTTTCGATTTTCTTCTAAATTAAGAAAAGAAAATAGCTGCTGCGACCAGCGGGAACCAGCGGTTCTCTCTTGTTGCCTGAAAATACGGAACGAATCGCATCACCGGTCGTGAAATTGCTTCGCGAGTCTGGGTAATTCAAACCATCTGAACCTGCTTACTGTCGTTTTAGATAATGAAAAGAAAAAATAAAAATATTGTAAAGAAAAGGAATTTGAGGCTTGGAGAGGTCCGAAAGTGTTGAGAAATTCATAAAATGGGTCCAGTTATAGTTCGAAATATCTTGATACAAAAATGAGTTTCTGAAAATAATAAAACCAATTATAGAAATGGGCTAAAAATGGGGAAGCACTGTTTTTGAGCAATGTGCAAACTCTTCTGAAGTTAAGCCAGGGTATTTTTGTTTCAAAAATCAAGGCAAAAAGCACACATGTTTTGCAAACCTATCTGGGTTCAACATACCAAAACATGTAACACCAGGAAAAAGCTAATTATTGGCTTTATATGATTTCTCATGAAATATTCTCTGTAATTTTTTCATTCAACTAAACCTCAAACAGAAACAAGCTGAAGACCTTGTGCTTTAAATTAATTTTTACACCACTTGTTACCAATGTCAGGGAATGAATGGGTGTGTTTGATTGAACCTTGTGAACGCTGAAAAGCAGCAAATAAAGTGTTCTGTTCATTCATTCATTTGATTCATTCAAAAAGCTAATTTTTTATTGCAGAAAATGTATGATTAAAAATTGAGCATCCTTCACTGATAGGTCTCATTTTCTCCTCTAATCCTACCAAACCATGAACATTGGTGGACTTTGAAGATAACTGAGTTTAGTCCTCCCAGGAAGTATTCAACTGTGTATGCTCAAAACAAACTGCATCAAATATGCTTCAGAATTCTGGAAATTGACCAAATATGAAAGAAATAAACGCAAACAAGGTGTACATGATTCATTGCTCAAAAGTTTCTTGGAATTATTGACAGAACAGATTGTATGATCCATGGTGGATTCAAATCAATTTGCAAAAGCAGCACTTGGTACAGAACTCCAGAAATTATCAAAGGGCAAAATAGAAAGTGCATTACAGTAAATTTATAATTTAATTTCAATATATTATGAATTGAATTAAACAGCAAGCTTTATTTTCTGCTAGTCGGCATTCACAAGGTTCAAGCAACATTCTCACATTCAAACCCCCTCCCCTCCCAACCCACATTCATCCAAACACATTCCATCACATTAGAATGGAAAACAGAGAAATCAGCTAGCTGTATATGGACATTAAAAGAAAATAAAATACAACCCAAAAGGTACAATTGCATGACTGATGTAAATACATACACTTTCTTCCCTTCCCTAATAACAAAAACAAAATATCAGTAATAAGAATTGCGACATAAGGCAATTACTAAACCCAGAGTAAAGCACAAGTTGTTCAGCCTGCTCCCAGGTAAGGTTTAGTTGATTAAACAATTTGGAGAGACTCTGTTATGAGGAATCATATATAAGGTCAACAGTTTATCATGGTCCTCTGCAATTTTGGAAAGAGTCTCTTCACTAAAGTTTAAGTGTCCCAAATCTTCAATATACTGTAGGTACCTTAAAATTGCATGGCAATCAGCAGGGACTGTCTCAGATAAAAAAAAAAGATGAAATGCATAAATTTGTTGAAAAGCTAAAAAGAATCAGGAAAGGAAATTGTAAGTGAATTGTAAGTGCGTTGCTCAAAGTGTGAAGTCAGAAAAAATATTTTGGTCTACCATTACTCCCTGGACAATTTCCTTCCAACTTTTTGAACTTCCCCAGCAGGCAGAGGAAAAATCCCTATCCTAATCTGTTTTTAAAATTAAAAAAATATATATCCAGCCGTTAAACAAAAAAGGAATTGGTTCTCTCATTTTGCTCCCCAAAGTGAATTCAGTCAACTCCAAGGTCGAACGCCCGATTGCCGCTTTTTCTTATGCCTTCTCTTTGGTCTCTGAAATAAACCCCTCCTCTCTTCTCTTTTTTTTTGTGTGAATAAAAACAGAAAAATAGAACAAGGTAAGACGAGATGCGGAAATTTTCTCCCAGCTTTTGTCAGAAGGGGGAAAAACCTTCGCATTTTATTGCAGGGGGGAGATTCCTTCACTGTGCTTCCATCCAAGAATAGGGTTTTCTGTGAGCTCCGAAATTGCCGTTTTACTGCGCTATTCGGTGGCCCATTGGGGTTGCTTTTCCTTCGGACGTCGTGGCGCGAGCCACAATGCGCTTCACGTCCGGTTCTTTTAAATTTACCACGGAAATTGTGCGAGAAGGTGATGACTAGGAATTTTATAAACAATCCTAAGAAGGCATTTTTTCGAAATCCCGAGTCCAGAAGTTCAAACGTGGTCTTGGAATAACATCAAGGAACAGAAAACCCATTTTTCCACCAAGAATTGGCCTTGCAGTAAATTTTCTACTTCACTTTCTAAATACTAAGAACTGATCACTTAAAAACCTTGCCCCTCAAAAGAAAAAAAAACCTCAAAGCTTAGAGAAGCAAAAAATAAAAAATAAATACACAACAAAAGAGGAAAAAATTACTAATATTAAATAATCATTTGCACTGGAAAATATGAGCGACAACTTTAAAAAATGTTTTAGTAAATTCGATTCAAAGAATGTATTTTCAAAAGGATAATTTTTGCTACGACTACCTGCATTGGTTTGAACTCAATATTAAATTCCACAAGAAAACAATCTACAAAGAAATGTTTTCCAGCCCTCGCCTTTTGAAATGGCCAGTTACTTAAATTTAAAAAAAATCATATGCTCACTTGAAAGGTTAAATGCTTGAACTTCACTTTGTAATATGGCCGTTAATTTTCAGCGCACTAATTTTCAAACATTCAGAGAAAATAATCTTTCAAAATCTTTTACCATTTCCTAGTACACCCCATATCGCTTTTGTCGATTCGAATTATCATTGAAAAAAAATTGAAGATAATAATTCGTGATATCGTCAGAAATTATGCGTTTTCAGTTTCATATTTATTCTCATCTCAGTCTTGCAAAAATATTGCAGGTAGAAGATAAGCGAATCAATGCAACCATTTGTTTTGCCTTTGACGGAGTTCACTGTTTGTTTGTTCTTCAGTGGGTAAAGATTTTCAAGAAAATCGACAGGAATCTTTGTAATAAATAACATTCGTCTTGAAACACTTTTCAAAATTTGCCGTTTTATTGACCGAAAACAGCTTCCTTTCTTTTCAAGCCCCCAACGGTATCTTTTTGATAATGGCGGCGCTGTTTCTCTCAAAAAGAATTTCACGGGGTTACCTTTACAAGTAGCAAAATGGGTTTCTTCAAGTGCCTGCAAATTGAGAAGAAGAATGCCGAGTTTTCCCGACTTCCTGGGGTACGAAAAGTGCGATCGACGGGGTTCGCACAAATTGTGCGTGCTGTTCCGCGTCTGTATACAGTTTTTATCGCACACCCTCTGCAATAAATCTGACGTGAAACTTCTTTCGATTTCGTGCCAATAAAAAAGAGACCCGGGTGGCCAAAGTCGGGGTTTTTTTTTTCTCTCTGCTGCATTTACATTTGTGCATCGGACAGGCAATAAACCGGGTTTTATTTGCCCAGGTAATAGAAAACGCTTCCCTGCCGCGGATTCGAATAGCGGGTCATTTAAGCGGAAATCGTGATTTCTATAGCTAATGACCTTGACTTGAAGGATACAGTTCCTCTATTCTTCACTACAACGCAGTATACCATAAAATTGGCGATTCAAAAATAAAAATGGAGTAGACACGTTTACAACTTAGATTTATTATAAATGTTGCACCAACGTTCACAGAAAAATCAAAGAGAAAATTTTCCGAATCTATTATCAAGGTCCAACTCAACCTTTGTTTCACTGCTGTGCAATAAGTAACATTTTGCAACGAGTTTGCACAAGAAAAACATTTTTTTCGTAATGGCTTACTTTTTATATTAAAAACAAACAGGATTTAAAAATGCTTCATCTTCAAATTCTGTTCATGAGCTTACCAAAGAGCTCAGTGAGCTCATTGATAGAATTTAGGGGGTATAACCCAGAGGTCTGTGGATCAAAACCACGCTCTGCTACCAATTTATATTGGGCACAAAAGGCCTCAATATAATTTGATGTGAAGTACTTTTTAGAGATAGTATAAAAATGCATTATTCAGTCCAGGACTGGACTGGGATTCCATTTTGGAATTCCTAGTTTAAAGGTAAGATATATTTCAAATATACACACAACGGATTAACAACTCAATGAGTTTGACTTGAGACTTGCAGGAGTAAATGAATAAGTTGGGAATAACACAGCTGATTAAACTGATCTAATGATCTTAAGAAAATGCGTGCCTTATATATGACAGACATTAATTAAACTTCATAAGGTTTGACTTTACAGTCAAAGGCAAGAATAGTTATCATCAAATATGCTGAGGTGTCAGGATGTTCCTGGCACTGTGATTTTGAGGAGGGGGGAATATTTTTACTTCAGAGAATGTATGTTATTGTACCAAATGTGCATGCCCAACATAGCTCTCATCCACATTGTGAAAAAAACCCTGAATGGAGTCCTTATTGTTTTTTATCTATTTATATTTTCTGGTCAGGTGTGTAAATGAAAAACCTCGTTTCGCCAACAGGGAGAACAAAAAAAAACAGAATTTATTCCATAATTTGCCACCAATGTTCCCGAGGGAGCATCAGGGTGAGTTAACTCCAGCAACCAAAAGAAATTGAAAAATTTTCAAAAATCCATTGCAGAGGCAAACGGTGCTAAATAGCGTGATAAGCATTTCGCATTCACTATATACAGGAGAGATAATGTCTTCGCTTACCTCTGACCGCTCGGCACGTTTTTTTTTTTCTTTCTTTTTTTTTGATATATTTCAAATATACACACAACGGATTAACAACTCAATGAGTTTGACTTGAGACTTGCAGGAGTAAATGAATAAGTTGGGAATAACACAGCTGATTAAACTGATCTAATGATCTTAAGAAAATGCGTGCCTTATATATGACAGACATTAATTAAACTTCATAAGGTTTGACTTTACAGTCAAAGGCAAGAATAGTTATCATCAAATATGCTGAGGTGCCTGGCACTGCGATTTTGAGGAGGGGGAATATCTTTACTTTGGAGAATGTACGTTATTGTACCCAGCTTGCATGCCGAACATAGCTCTCATCCACATTGTGAAAAAAACCCTGAATGGAGTCCTTATTGTTTTTTTAAATTTCTATGTTCTAGTCAGGTGTGTAAATGAAAAACCTCATTTTGCCAACAGGGAAAAAAAAAATTATTCCATAATTTGCCACCAATGTTCCCGAGGGAGCATCAGGGTGAGTTAACTCCAACAACCAAAAGAAATTGAAAAATTTTCAAAAACCCATTGCAGAGGCAAACGGTGCTAAATAGCGTGATAAGCATTTCGCATTCACTATATACAGGAGAGATAATGTCTTCGCTTACCTCTGACCGCTCGGCACGTTTTTTTTTTCTTTCTTTTTTTTTCGAACCCACAAGACCTGGCAATAATTGAAGGAACCCTGTTATATATTGACTCCTTTTCTCGCCAGCGCCCCAAGGACGATGTGCATACGATTAATAAGACACGCTTCGCTGCTCCTGAGATCCCTCACGACCTGCACGACCAGCATTTACGAGTCTTGCGACCAATACTGCCCCGTGGCTTTATTGTAGCTTCCCGTGGGCATTCCACAAAGTTTCCGAAATTTGACGTTGAAATGTCACCCCTGTGATGGTCAGTTGCAGGAGAAAATTCAGGAATTTGAAGGATACCAGGAATGAAAATTGCGTTTGTGTGTTTAAGTCAATTTCGAGAAGAAGAAGAATACTGTAATTTACAACGCAGGGTTAATTTATTTGGCCCTTATCGTAGTCAAATTTGAAGATAACTCAAACTAATTAAATCTAAGGAGTCTTTCAGTTAGGGAATGCAATCTGCTTTGAGTGTATTAATGATGGAAAATTATTTTCTGGCCTAATTATGGTAAAATCTCAACACAACAAAATCATCAGGACTGGGAGATTAACATTGGGAAAAGAGCATTCCCAATATTTTAAAGAAATTAAAGTAATACTGTACTGACGATTTTATTTGGTAGAGACCTAAAAAAATATCTGTGAACAATTCTTTTGTTACTGTATAACAAGATTTTTCTCAAAATTCTTTTTTGACACCTTATCAGAAATATGTTCCCAAAATCACTGGGAAGGCCTCAGGCAATAATTTGCATCCATTATGGAGAATGTGTTCTAAATTTTACCCATACTTCAAAATCGGAAAGGTCATGGACATTTTGACAAAAGGTGATTAAAGAGAAACATTTTTTCACTAGGAAAGCTTAAACTTCATTGGTCTTTCAGAGGTTGAACATAAACTCACTGAATTTGAATTAGGAACGTTTTTGACTTCCAGAAGTTCAGCCTGTGGCTGTACTGTGCATGGATTTTTTCATAGATTCTGACAAAAAGAGGGATATTTGATTTAAATTTTTAAAAACACATGAATCAGCCCATGAACTTACTAAGCTGAGAATCTAAGAAATAGAGGTTTCCTATAAAATTATAAGTAAGTTTTATAAGGCCATCAGAATGTAAACCAAGACAAGTGCCAATGGTACCTTGCAATTATCAACCCAAATCCATTGCTGGACTAGGGTCAAATTTCAAGAAAATGTCAAATGGAATGGCATGTTTTTTACATGACATTTGATGTTTCATGTCTTTCTGCATGTCAAATTGCACAGCAGAGGTCAAATTGAGAGTTGACCTCCCAGCAAATTTGACCATCAAATTGTGGGTTGGTTGAATTGCAAGAGGTCAAATTGCAAGGCACCATGTGTACTGTAATAAACCACACCAGATAATTATTAAATGTGGAGTGAGCTTTGGGATTGGAGTAGCTGGAGAACTCAAAAAAGTTTTTGAAAGTTTCAGAATTTGAAATATACCTTATTTATTCGAGTACCAAGTGCACCTTTTATCTTGAATTTCAGAAGAAAAAATGGGTGTGAGTCATAAGCAGGTAAAAATTTTTGAAGAATTTTTAGAGAGTTTTATGTGAATTTTACTTAATCATAATGGAGAAATTTGGAAAAAGTGACAAGAAAACTTTTTTGTACTGAAAAAGTTGAAAATTGGTCAGATTTTTGTTAAATTCATGTCTAAAGTCAAACTTTTTGTTTCTATTTTTGAAATTTTGTCATTTTAGATTTACTAAAAATTGGGGTGCCAGTCAGGCTTGGGGATTCAATTTTAGCCAAATTTCCAACTGAAAAAAGCATGTGTGCGCCTTACTCAAGGGCGCGTGGTACTCAAGTAAATATGGGGGTACATGGTAAGATTACTTCTGTAGCAAGGGTGAATCTTCTGTCTAAAAGGCAATGTAATTCTAAGCAACTTGTGTGCATCTAGAAACTATTATAGTTTATTGAAAATCAGTCCCTCCAGAAACACTGTTTAATAGTGGTTATTGAATTATAACTTATAAGAATTGGTGTTGAGTCAATGTTGACTTTTTTCACTCCAACAGTGGAACATTTTTGAAATTCTGTATCAGTTTCATAGTTTTTTCGTATTGGAGTAATTACCCAAGATAATTAAAGTTTATTTGTATTTCTCTAAGGTAAATTTATGAAGCTTGTGGGGGAAAGGGGAAATTTCTGGGATTAATCAGTGCAGGGCACCTTTCTGACTATTCAGAACGCCAAAAAAGTCCAAGGTTGAGTGAGTAAAATTTCAATTCCAAAGCCTTGCATCAAAAATTAATCGCCTCAGCCTCTTCTCGAGGTGAAAACCTTGTGGCTTTCCTCCAATGAAAAATTTTTGGCCCAGACGTTTTTCCAAGTCTGCCCCATTCCCCAAGCATGTATTTTTTATTTTCTGTTGAGCACATCCGGGAATAGGAATAAAGCAAGAGAGGGCACGCGGAAAATCACTTTGCATGCGGAGATAGACGCCGCCGCCGCCGCCGCCACCGCCGCCGCGGCGGCAATTAACCCTCGGCGTGGTGCGTGCGGCGAGGGCAATAAAAAAGCCCGCAGGCTCCGAGGGTTCGTTCCGCTTTTGCTTCTTATACTGTTCATTCCATTTTTCGTGATAAGCAATGTGCATTCTTCTTCCTTTTCCACCTGTGCCTTATACCCCCCTCTCCTCACCTGAAGTCTTATCAATATTCTTCTTCTGCTTCTTCGGGTTCCTTTTTATGATGCCAGTCCGCGTGCATGCTGATCAGAAGGGGGATGACAAAGGGGATTCAGAACCGAGGCTTTTTCGCCTGCGGGCAAGGCGGCCAAGGTGAAGGGTGCGAAAAACTCTGATTTGGTAGAGTGAGATTGAAACAAACCCTGATGCATATGAGTTACAGTGTATTTCGGATATGAGACTTTTTTAGGCCGTGTACGGCAGAAGTACTGTAGATATGGTGCCCTAAAATTCTTCCCATGAAAAATTTTCCAAATTCAGCTTCACAAAACAGATTTCGTTGAATCACATTTTTTTGTGAAAATTTTTGCACAATAATTTCTGACTTTTGCTTAAACTCTTGAGGAAAAAAATTGGAAAACATTCAGTAAAATCTAAAAATTTTTGCATCATAAATTTTTCCAGGTACCACCAAAACCGTTTGACCACCAACTGAAACGGCCTCATTACGCGTAAAAATAGCAGCTATCTCAGGCGGCAATCCAAAATTTTGGCTGGGAACAGCTTTGTTATACAGTTGAACCTCAATCAGTGGAGCCTCCCTAAGTTGAATAACTCCCTAAGAAAAACTTTTACCTCCCTAAGAAAATTTTTTACCACCCTAAGACAAATTTTGTCATGTCCCCATCTGAATTCCCTTGGAAACAAAGCATTAAAAACCTCTCTAACTTGAAGGCTATTCCTCTCAAACCTCTGTAAGTCAAAGTTTCTGAGGACCTTTGGCTGTTGTATTTTCTCTAAACAAGAAAGAGACAATCAATAAAAAAGAAATGATGTGTTTTGAAAAGTGAAAGACTAATTGGGCAGCACATGAAACCGTGCTTTCAAGTTAATCATCTGGTCAATTCATTCAAGATGCAATTTTAGGCCCACACAGAATTTTGCCATTTACAGTTTTCTGCAATCCTATGTTTCACACAAAAAAATTTTTCCCTGACTCAAAACCTCTCTAACTCAGAACCTCCCAATAAAAGTCAAACCCTCCCCATACGAGATGATATTTTTTTGCTGGTCACTTTGACTCAAAAAGGTTTAACTGTAACAAGATTTTTGCTGCATTTCAAACTGCTGATGCTTAGGAATAGCCCGAATCCAGAAGGAAACCTAATAAAAGAAATAATAATTACTGCTTCTAATCAGCTCCCAATTTCATGCTTGCTGTGACATAATAAAATGGTACCTTAATATACTACTGTACCTGCACACTGGCTGCTGTTAGATGGCAGCCATATTAATTGAATACTAGAGATTTTAATCTGTACCCTTCAAGGTTTTGAACAAATTAGGTGTGCAGAAGAGCAGACTAAAAAGATGTTGTTTTTGTGTGTGTGATAGTGACGGTTATCCTTTTTATTCATTTGTGATTTGTATATGAAAAGGTCCGTTTTTTATGTTTTGGGGTTAATTTTTGAAATACAGTTTTATCTTTTTCTTTGGTATCTTATAAAGAGATCCCCAGCTGAACCCCACAGCTGATTTTGTGTTTTGTTTTCGAATTCCGCCTTCTTTTGTGAAACTTGGGTCACACTTGCAGTATCTAATTGGATTACTTCTTTGAGACACGCATTATTGTTAGAATTCATAAAATCGTGCGATTTGTGGGGTTACTCAGTTGTCACGTACCTTGCCTGTCCAGACGTTGCACACCGCCTGAAATAAAGGCCATAATGCTGTAAGGAGTGGTACCCAAAGAAGAAACAATTACACAACGAATCTTAGTTTATTTCCTTGGGGCTTGGTATATGGCGTGATGCCCGAAGTGTGGCTCTGGGGTGAGGCCGAGCCTTGTTTTATGAACCATTGTCTGGTTCCCTTGAGGAAGAACCCAACGCATATATATTTTCTTTAATTTGAAAATAAAAGCGTCCAGACGCCATGCTGCGGAATATTACACTGAGTTTTTTTTTTTTTGTGGAACAAAAGCGTAGCCTAATGAAGAATGCGATGAATAAATCCAAGTACTGAACAGCATACAATAGTATTTAAAATATCCCGTATAAGCACTATTTCATAAATTTTGACAAATTTTGTTCCTCAGTATTTGTATAATGATTTTTACCCGAGTACCAAGCACACCTTTTCTCTGTGGAAAATACTGAGCCGAAAAAGTGAAGTGCGCATAATGCTTGAACATGCTTTTTTTCCTGCCGATATTTTGCATCTTTTGTGCTTGTCATACATTACCTCAAACACATTCAGTAAAGTTTGAAGAAACACCAGTTTATATGTACTGTACCAGACTGATTCAAAAATACGTAATTATTCAACTCGAACAACTGCATCACAATTCAATTAAAATTGTATTATTATAAATTTCAAATTTGAGGCCTTATTTGAGGCCACAGAAAACGAGTTTGCGCATCTTATGCATGGGTCTTTCTTCAAAAATTTCTGCTAAAAAATCAAGGTTCTTACACGAGGGTGTCTTATTATACTCAAGAAAATTTGTATCTAATTGTCTGATGATTTATTGCATTTAAATTTTGTTGCCTTTTTAAAATTAAAAATGCAGTTATTTCTCTGAACTACAGAATACAGTAATATATTGCATATACTGTAGTTTGTCCAAGAAGTTAACAGCTTGTAAACAGCAGGAGTGATCAATAATTGTATTGAGAAAAATAAAAAAGAGATGATTAATCAATGTGCACCAAAACTCTGCATTGCTGGGCTTTCATTATTCATGCCTTCGAATTCTTAATATCATTGAAATGATTCTTGAATCATTTCAATGACGATACGGAATGCAATAAAATAGTCTGTTATTAATTTGATCACACTGATACACTAAAATATTGTTTCAAGTTGGGCTACGTCAATTAGTTTTTTAAACATGCTTTCCCATCCTTCGCTTATTTTCTGAATAATATTTAAAAATGGCGAAGAAACCCATTCGTTGGGTAGGACAATTTTACTCGTACCATTCCCTTGAAGCTGCTGGTGATAGTTATTAAATACAGAACGATGCCATGTATAATAAATAAATAAATAATGCAAAAACACCGTAAAATGGCCAAAGAGATTTTTATTTTTATCGGCATTTACTTTAAAATCAAAGCAGGTTTTATCTTCTGTCCCGTTATTCCAATTGATGGCGTGGATAATTAGAGGATTTCGCTGGTAAGTCTGAATAAATGAAGGATTGTAAAATCAATTTTGGCGGCGCTTTTCAAACGCATGCGGAAACCGAAGGAAAATCCATCCTCACACCACCATTTTTCGATTCGACTTCCCAATTGAAGTACAGTAAAAATCAGCAGCCGGTGCTGCAGATTTTTTCCATAAAAAAAAGTTAGCGGTACTTCATCATACTATGCGCATAATATTTTTTGGGAGATGCAAATCAGGACTGATGAAACTCTTCGGGTCACGATGGTTTCAGTCCACCTGCGACGCACTGGTCAATTAAGAACTTCTGAGTTCCGGAAAAAAAATAATGAATTGTTTTTTTCATGTTTTTTTCTTTGCGGGGGTTACGAAGAGGGTTCTTGCTCCCGAAAACCTGGACAGCAATTGATCGGATCGCAGCCGGTGCTGCTGATTAAGAAGTCGGTCTTAAGTACGGGGAATTTGAACCACTTACCATTGATAACGAGTGAAAGGCTTGATGAAGACAAGGACTTGATTCAACTGATGCCCACGAGAGTTGGTATTATATGCTTTTCAGGACACAGTTCACTAGTAAAAGTCGAGATTGCTGGTTTGCTGCTGGCAATGTGTGCAAGGAATAGGCAGCATTTTCTTTTTACGCAAGAAAATCGTTTAGATATCCAAGCAGAACTCATGATGTTTTTACAGTCCCAATTTGCCGACTTTTACAGGAGAAAATCAATGAAAATATAGCACACTTCCATTAATTTTCAAATGAACTATGTAGCTAAAGACAGTGTAATAGATTGGTGATGAGTATTTTGAAGCACTGATGATGCCTTGAAACTCTGAAATGTTGGATCAGATCTTGAACCTCTTCGGGAAAGCTGAAGACTAACAATGTTGATGTATTCTGTTGGTTTATTCTACATTCTTGGAAACTTGAAATTCAACTTGGAGAGGTTCAACTGTACATAGAAATATATACCGTCAAACCTCTTGAAGTTGAATTTCAAGGGAACATGAAAACAATTCAACAAATATTGGGATTATTTTACTTAACCCTTGGGGAGTGGTGCCAGGATTTATCCTACAAAATGCTGTGCCACATAGAATTAAAAAATGAGGAAGAAACAAAGTTGCGAAAAATCCTAAATTTTTTTTAGCATTTATGCAGAAAATACTTCATAAAAAAAGAAAAAAATACCGTTGTGGGGCATTTTTCTGCATTCCTGCCATGGGATTAGCATTGAGAAATTCTAAGAACAATGGGTTTCCAGATTTTTCCTGACTTTGGTTACTCAGACAAAGCTGCATTTTGGTGACCTTGGGTCAAACCAAAAGACACAAGCTTGCAAAAATATCCTGGCACTGCCCAGAAATGAAATTTGACCCATTGCCATCCAAGGGTTAAGGAGGTTCTGAGTTGAGGAAACAAGCATTTTTGTTGTTGGGAAACATGAAAGCAACGTAGGAAATTTTAAAATGGTGATATTCTGGGCCCTAAATTGCGTCTTAAATGAGTTAACAGGATGCTGAACTTGGAGGCATGGGTTCATTTGCCCAATCAGTCTTTTACTTCCTTTAAAAACACATCATCACTTTTTATTCATTTTCTCTTTCCTGTGTAAAGAAAATGATAACCACAAGGCCACAGAAAATTTGAGCCATGGAGGCTTAAGAGGAAAGCCTTCATTTGATGGGCTTATTCTACATTCTTGGAAACTTGAAATTCAACTTGGAGAGGTTCAACTGTACATAGAAATGTATACAGTCAACCCTCTTGAAGTTGAATTTAAAGGGACCATCAAAACAATTAAAAAAATATTGGGGGTTTTTACTTAACCCTTGGGCAGTGGTGCCAGGATTTATCCTACAAAATTTTGTGCCACATAGAATAAAAAAATGAGGAAGCAAGAATGATTGGAAGAAACAAAGTTGGGAAAAATCCTAAATTTTTTTTAGCATTCATGCAGAAAAATCTTCATTAAAAAAGAAAAAATATCACTGTTGGGGGAATTTTTCTGCATTCCTGCCATAGGATTAGCATTCAGACATTTTAAGAACAATGGGTTTCCAGATTTTTCCTGACTTTGGTTACTCAGACAAAGCTGCAATTTGGTGACCTTGGGTCAAACCAAAACACACAAGCTTGCAAAAATATCCTGGCACTGCCCAGAGATGGAATTTGACCCATTGCCATCCAAGGGTCTAGGAGGTTCTGAGGTAAGGACATAAGCATTTTTGTTGTTGGGAAGCATTGTAGCAAATTGTAAAACAGTGTGATATTTCTGGGCCCTAAATTGCTCCTTAAATGAGTTGATAGGATGTTGAACTTGGAGGCGGATTTGCCCAACCAGTCTTTTACTTCCTTTAAAAACACATCATCACTTTTTATTCATTTTCTCTTTCCTGTGTAAAGAAAATGATAACCACAAGGCCACAGAAAATTTGAGCCATGGAGGCTTAAGAGGAAAGCCTTCAAGTTAGAGAGGTTCTCAATGCACCATTTTTGAAAGAATTCATACACAAGGGAATTGGAAAAAAATTTGGTTTAGGAAGGTATTTGACTTGAAAGGCTTGAGTGTTCCATGTTTAAATGTAAATTTCTTTTGTAACATTTTAGAGAATGACTCTAAATTGTTCATAATCAAAATGTATCATTTACTTGCACTCAAAATCGGTTACCTGTTGGCTTTCATGCTTGGGCTGTACACAAAAGACCACTATATAATCCTTCCGGTTACCACCTGCTGCTACCAGGAGCCGATTGAATAGTACTTGAAATGGCCAATAATTCCGCAGAAATGAGACGATTTCTCAAGCCATATGTTGACTCTAAAAGATTTACTGTCGTAGTTGTTCCATCGTCTGGTTCGGTAATCATTAGGTTAGTCGTATTTTTGAGAGAGAAAAAAATTCTTGGGAAACCTAGTACCAAATCGGTATCTCAGGTCCAATTGTTTTTAATTGGGTTGCTCACAGACTGACTCCGACTGTAGACAGAGCTCCTTTTTTTCTCTCTCTTGGTAATCAGCCTGAGATTTCTGGGCATCTCTGAGGCATTATGTATTTAATGAATTTTCATATATAAAAAATACAAAATATATGGAACCCCCGTGCTTTTAATAAATTGTGATACCTCAGGGTGAAAAAAGGGAAAGATTGGATCCAAACCAGAGCCTGTTCAACTCTTGGCATCCCAGGATCATGAATGAGAACCCACAGCTTATTTGAATGAATGAATGAACAGAACACTTTATTTGCCGCTTTTAAGCATTCACAAGGTTCAACCAAGATTTCCACATCCAAACCCCATTCCCACCCAACCCAAATCCACTCAAAGATATTTAATCACTTCAGAGCAGGAAACAGAGCACAAATTGACTACAAAAATAAAAAGAGAATACAATCCACAAAATACAACTGGACATCTGACATGTATGCATACACCCATCCATTCCCTGACATTGAAAACAAAGCATATGTAAAAATAAAATTAAAGCACAAGGTCTTCAGCTTGTTTCTTTATGAGGTTTAGTTGAATGAACAAATTGGAGAGAATATTTTTTGGGAACAATGTTCCAAAATCTGTTGTGAGATTACCCAGTTTAACATGAACACAGCTCATCAAGTATTTTCATTTAAAATTTATGTCTGGTATTCAGTGGAAATTTTTTTTTTTACCTAGTACCAAATCGGTATCTCAGGTCCAATTGTTTTTAATTGGGTTGCTCACAGACTGACTCCGACTGTAGACAGAGCTCCTTTTTTTCTCTCTCTTGGTAATCAGCCTGAGATTTCTGGGCATCCCTGAGGCATTATGTATTTAATGAATTTTCATATATAAAAAATACAAAATATATGGAACCCCTGTGCTTTTAATAAATTGTGATGCCTCAGGGTGAAAAAAGGGAAAGATTGGATCCAAACCAGAGCCTGTTCAACTCTTGGCATCCCAGGATCATGAATGAGAACCCACAGATTATTTGAATGAATGAATGAACAGAACACTTTATTTGCCGCTTTTAAGCATTCACAAGGTTCAATCAAGATTTCCACATCCAAACCCCTTTCCCACCCAACCCAAATCCACTCAAAGACATTTAATCACTTCAGAGCAGGAAACAGAGCACAAATTGACTACAAAAATAAAAAGAGAATACAATCCACAAAATACAACTGGACATCTGACATGTATGCGTACACCCATCCATTCCCTGACATTGAAAACAAAACACATGTAAAAATTAAATTAAAGCACAACGTCTTCAGCTTGTTTCTTTCTGTATGAGGTTTAGTTGAATGAACAAATTAGAGAGAATATTTTTTGGGAACAATGTTCCAAAATCTGTTGTGAGATTACCCAGTTTAACATGAACACAGCTCATCAAGTATTTTCATTTAAAATTTATGTCTGGTATTCAGTGGAAATTTTTTTTTTTAATTTTTGGGTCGGCCGAAAATAATTGGCCCCAGTTGAACCTTCGTGTTTGTCTTCTCTTCGACAATAATATTGGTTCGGAAATGTCACCTGTTCCCCCTCATTCCCACAAACAGGTCTCCTGCTGGGTTCGATTTAGCTGCGCAAGAAAAACAGTCATTTACAAATTGAATTCTCCGGTTTCACGTGTCGACCCCAAAAACCCCCTTTTGCCTGGGGTGAACGGAGGACTGGCAGAAAATTGCGTATATTATTTTTAAACGTTGGCTGATTTGTTTAAGAAATACAAGGGTGGATTTTTACACGAGTGGAAGGGAAGGAAAAATCCACTTCAAAAAAGAGACGAAGCCGGAAGTTTTGTAACCTCACTTGAGCCTAAGACTGAAACGCCCCAGTAATGAAAAAAATACGCATGTCAAGTATATCTTTTGCGGAAAGTTTGAAACAAGTGAAAATCGATATTCCATTTATTTGAGTTGAAGCCATAATTATTACCCATGCAGAATAAAAAAACACACACATCTGAAAAGCCTTCCTAACTTATATCCTATCCGGCTTCGAATAATTTTTACGGCGATTGTTGCCAACGTATTTTTGAACAAAAGTGGCGCGTTTTGATGTTTCATTCAATTTTCCAAAGTAAAAAAAAAAGGTCAACAAATTTGTAAAAGGATGCACATGGGAAACCAAAATATATAAACTGTACCAGCAGTGAGCATACAAATTCGTGAAATGCACTGATGAACCCGATCAATAAATAACTTTCAACTGTGTTATAGATTCGTTGACAAAAATGTCATCAAACAAGGAAGTGGGGAAAAATTTGAATTCATTTGACCACTGGCAACTTTCCTAGCTGCGGAATCTACATCCGACTTAAACAAACAACAACTCTTGTCCGGTCACTTTTATTCCGATTGCATGAATTAAAACATGGTCGTGTTTTCGTTTATCTTCTTGTACTCCAGTGGACTAGTTATTGCAGTTAAATTATTTATAAAAGCAAAAACTGGTAGTGAAAGGTAGTTCATGAACTGCCAGTGCTGCTAACGGGGTCTCCGGCAAGAGGATTGGAGTGAAGAATAAATATTAAGAAATATTTTTTATAAAACCTGATTACACAGCTCTGATTTTTGTTGACAAATTTCCTCACAGGATTTTTGCTGAATATACAATGGGGCACTGAGGTGCAAATGCCCCGGAGTACGGACTATTTGACTTATGGATGCTTGCTGCAACTGGAAAAAAATGTACCCTGACATTTGAACAAAGTCTCAAGATATGAAACACTTTGCAAGAATGACAAATTTTAGTGCAATGGAAACAATTTCATTTTTCAAAGTTTTGAAATCTTGAAGAAATCCAGGTGTAGTTGATGCATGTCTATTGGACTTCATTTGTGCAACAGACAAGTCTCTTAGACAAAAATTCCTTTAGACAAATTCAATTTGTATTGAGGACAGATGTCTTCAATATAAGTTAGTGTTGAGTATTTTATGCTTAGACTAATAAAACAAACTAATCAGTCCGGTACAGGACCGGGATTCCACTTGGGAATTCCTAGTTTAATGGATAAGGTGTATTTCACACAAGGATAACAAATAACGACTCAACAAGCTTGGGCTTGTAGAATAAATGGATAACTTGGAATAACTCAGATGAACTGAACTGATCTAATGAGAGTATATGAAGGATGCAGCTTATATACTGTACAATCAGTAATATTTAACCTTCAACTGGTTTTACTTTCCAATCAGAGGAGAGGAAGTTCTTGTCAAATATGCTGCAGTGCCTTGCACTGCAATTTTGAGGAGGGGGGAACATCTCTCTTAATTCTAGGAAACAAGTATTTTATTGTACTTTGGCGTGTATGCCCAACAATTATATTAAAAATTTCAATTGTCAACCTTGAACCAAAAGAAGTCTGTTTGGTGGATTTTGTCTGTTGGGCAGGAGGAAAAACTGCCTGGAGAACTGATCTGTTGGGCAAAAATCCCTTATGCGGGAGGTCTGTTAGGCGGGGGCCACTGTAAGCCTATTAACAAAAATTTGAAGTACAGGTGTACTCCATCTACTACTACACTCTTTTCTGTACAACAATTTTCTCTGCATAAAGATTTTGTTGTTGGTCCCACATGTTTCTCTCCCCATGGTGTAGGGAATCTCTACAACAAAATTATCTCTATACACAAATTTTTTTCTGATCCCTTGAATTTTGCAATACAAAGCTTTCACTTGTGCATTGTTTTTATATATTTGCTCTATTTTGAAGTCCAAAACAAGCTGATTTTGTGCTCTTCATTTCAGGATTTTTTTCCGTAAACTGTGTATATATTTTAGCAAAGTTTTTACTTTTTGACTTTTGAACTTTTTTAAAACACTAAAATGGCTCTTTCTGTTTGTTCTTCCTTTGCACAGTTAGGGTCTGAAACTTGAAGTTCAGACAAATATTTCTGCTTCCAATTTTTGAAGAACTTCTTTCACAAAGGGGAAGGAAATGGAAGTGTTCCAACAGAATTACATGGGAAAATGTGATCCAACACGCAGGTGTTCCAACATATCAACAAGGTCCAAGAATGAATAATATCTGAATCGCATTGTCCCCACTGTAATTGTATTGAAAACAATTTAAATAATTCAAACAGAAAATATAATAAGCACACTAACATAGATTAATGTTCAAGAAAACATTAATTCATTCACGAGTTCTACCTGAACAGTAATATGCAAGTATCAACTACATGTGGATTTTCTCTGCAACAATCTTGTCTAGAACAAAATTCTCTCTACAAAAGCAATTTTTCTGATAGTGGGAGTGCACCTGAATTGAGATTTATCATCTACAATACCCCAGATTAATTGCCTCCTGCTGCGTCTTCGAAATTGGTATCATTCAATATAAAAGGTTTTGAAAATCCTGATTTAATAAAAGGAGACATTTCAACAGTGGACTTTGGTGTCCCTGACCCACGGTTAATAAATTTCGAAGAAAAGAAAAAAAAGAACGTTGGCAATAAAAAATTGGATGCCTTGAAAAAAGACGGTTGAACGCAAACTAGGCGTGAACCTCATCCACAATTAAACGATTTGTTACACCCTGATCCTTTTCCGTTTTCCTTTCTCATTTTATTTTACTCTTTATACTTTGCGTGGGATTCATGAGTTCATTGGATCGAATGCAACTCACCCCCCCCCTTTTTTTACAATCTTAAATCCTTCACGGAATTTACCACCAAGGGGTTAGGAAGGGGAAAAAAAACTGGAAAAAACCGCCGGCAAACCAGTTCGATCCTTTGGCGGCTTCCGAATAACATCAATATTCAATAGTGTTACTTTTCCCCCCTTTTCGAGAATTTCCCTCTCACACTTTAGAGGGATTTTCCTAATTTTTTTTTCTTTTGAGTATTCGAGCAAAAAAGCGCAGAGAGGTAGGATATGAAGTGCTGCAGCTTGCTGGAATTTTTATATAATTTTCGATTGGGCCCATTAAGTTGAAAGCCGTGTCGTGTTTGGAGAACTCAATTGATGGTTAATTCATTGTGGTCGATTTACGAGGCCGTTTATGTTACGACAACGAGCAATCTAACAATTGATTAAATTTTATCAATTTCAGTGACTCGTTCTCTCTCGTTCTTATTATGATTTCCGTCTGCAGCTTTAAAAAAAAAGATTATTGCAGGATATTTGATTGAAACGACGGGCACTTGAATTACATTTTGTTGCTGCCTGTGAAATTGAAGCTCGAATGCAATTTTAAATTGCATCATTTCATTTCAAAATTTTTTTTAGATTGAATTATCCTCATGTTTCTGCTGTCTGATGAATGTACGAAAAGAATCCTATGTAGCAAGGCAATTAATTTTATTATTAAAAATCAACTCAGGGAGTTCAAGCCATTTAAGGGCTGAAGATTCCTGACCCATATTTGCCAAATACAGTGCATTTGCCAAATAAGTGCAGCCCTGACATGAAGACGCAATTAATTCTTTTACTGTGTTTAAGTTCGAACATCAGCATGTTGGATGAAATTTTCCTGAAGGCTTCAATAGGAATATTTCCAATCCATTTCCCTGCTTTGGAAAAAGAAATTTGAAAAAGTACTAATTACTTAATAAAATTTTAACCTAAACTTTGAGATTAAGAAAATATCTCTCATAAAAATGTGTCCTAAAAGCAAAAAACAAGCACGAATTTTGGCTATATACAGTACTGTGTATATAGGGATGGGAAGAAATATTAAATAATACAAAATCAGTCCTGTTTTAAAGTATGAATCAGAATAAACTTATGAAAAGATGCGGAGAAGAATCCTGTCAAAAGAAATCTTGATATAATGAATAATTGCTAATAACAGCTGCATTTTCAGGTCCCCGCTGCCCCATGTAGGCACCATGTTATCCAAGTTTTTTATAATGAATTTTTGTTCCAATAAAGCTCTTTTACTGGTCCCAATGGCTTTGTTGTAACAAGAATATATCATATTTAATTTTTTCCATGGAATTAGGTCAATTTTTTATTATACACCACAACTTTGGATAAATACAATTTTCCGGTTTTCGGAAAAAATTGGTAATATTTCCATATCTTGAGATATTATCTGTATGTTGGAAAAGATGATTTAAAAAATTCTATGCTCGTGAGCCAGATCATCCCTAGGTACGTTAGAGCCCAAATATTCTCATAAATTAATTAAAGTTCAGGATGATCATCAATTTATAAATCGGTGCCAAAACTCTACTAAAAAATTCCATTTTGGTAAGGAAAAAACAAACAAAGAATGTGTTGAAATTTGGCAAAATTGTTTGCTCCTGCCGCGTTGAGAAACACGGAGCTCAACCTAGATTCTTGCTCAACTGTATTTGCTTGACAATCCATTCGTTCCTACCTTCGTTTACATAGCAATTCAGAACCGTGTGATTGCATTTCAGGACCGTGAGAACTGTTTCACTTCCTGAAGCGAGGTTTTAGCACAGCAGTTGTGACCAATTGAAGGTAAACATTGCGAGGCTTTAGAAATACGTATCATACGAAGACAGGTGGAGGGATATTATATTATTATTCCTCGATGTTTTCTTGCAGGATATTCTCGACGAAAGTTAATTGAAAAACGGAATTTCAATTTTTTTTGAAGCTCTGAAATAGTCTAGAACAGTGTTCCCAAACCTTTTTTGGCTTGCGAACCAGCACATTTCCATGCAAGTTTTTGCGGGCAGGCAAATTTCCCAAACATTTTCTGCGGACCGGTTAAGTTTCATGAAATATTTGCAGATTCAAAAGTTTCGCTTGGAACTTGTAAGACTTTATGGCATGCATTCAAAGAGTTCATGCTTTTTGCCGAAATTATGAATGAATGACAGGTATGTTGTGGAATGTCTTCAACAAATTAGAAAGGTGAGCTTGAAACAATATTTCTCAGAATTGAAAATTTTAAATACTGTAATTCATTTCAGCAGGTGTAAATTTAAATTAATGTTATTAGGAGGAAACCCAAATTCTATTTTACCACGTTTTTATGAACTCACTTTCTTGTCTGTCTGTTTGTCCGGATCAAATTTTGAAACTCAAATTTCACTCACTTCCCAACTAGCTATCAAGCTGAAACTTTCAGGATAGCCTAGAAACTGATGACAATGCAATCTTTTGTGAAAAAATTAATTTTAAGAATATTTTTTAAAAAGAATAAAATAAATATAGTAGATTAAAAAATTAATCTAAAAAACCAAGTTTTTCAAGTAAGACTAAAAAGCACAAAAAAATTTAGTAGATTAAAAATTAATCTAAAAAACCACGTTTTCAAAAAGCAAAAAATAACCTTAAACGTGGTGCGCATGGAGATTGTTGGGAAGAAGTGAAATACAAATGAAATAGATGCGCACCAAGTTTAAGGTTATTTTTTGCTTTTTGAAAACGTGGTTTTTTAGATTAATTTTTAATCTACTAAATTTTTTTTTTCATCCGATAATTTCCACTGCTATCTTCTTTCCAACATTTAAAAAAAAAAACAGACTGCACTGCTACTTTTGTTGATACATTACGCTGCAAAAAATTTCCCACAGACTGGCAAAAAATTTCTGCAGACCAGTGCTGGTCTGTGGACCATGGGTTTGGGAATAATGGTCTAGAAAATGTTCAACTGTTCCAAAATCTTCAACTCTTTCTGCCAGGAAAAAATTGAAGGACAATTTCTAAAAGTGCAGTGTTTTTGCCAAAATCCATGAAAAGCCCAATTTAAATTTTAGAAATTTAATCAAATGAGGCTAATATATACTATTGGTTCCTTGGAAAACGTTCACAGAACTTTGGTAATTTTGTCTGCCCACTTATTTCTCTGAAATTGGGAAAGCAAAATATAGCATTCACATTTTATAAGCACCAATTAAAAAGCAGCAGTCGAAGTTTTTTTTATAAAATATACAACTTATATAAAATGAAACCTTGTCAGTACACAGCTCTCTGCTGTTGTCAAAAAAAATTGCTTGTGATTTTGAAGTGTGCATTTTTACTCAATTTTACTCTCTGTATAGCACCGGGTTTATTTTTTGCTCGGAATACTGTATATCCCAGGCTGCATTTCTGTTGAACCAAAATATTTCTGGATGCAAAAATATAAAAATAAAACATGATTTAATTTTATTTGATGAGCCTGTCACCTTGCAAAGGATAACTAATTTTTCATCAGTTCGTAGTTTTAGATTTGTCTGAGAATATTTATATGATCCAAGTTTCATTTTTGCAGGACGGAGAGAGAAGTATGGAATTATTCTTCAATAAGAGGTAACTTTCTTGTCTCAGTTCCGCGTGCCCTACACAAATGAAGTTCTTCAAGTACTTCCACATCTAAAAATCAGTTATCATGTAGAAAATACTGTAGTCCTCATTGTCAACAGGCGGTGAAAGTTGTGAATCTTGAATTGGACACGAAAAACCCCACCTCATTGTCAAGAAAAATAATGTGTTTTCGTTTAAGGATGTATGGCGTCTTGTATTCACACTAATAAGGTGTTACCTTTTCAAAATTGTCTATTCCAATCCATTGCCAAAAGCAACCATCGGTTTCTTCTCCCTGTAATTTCGCAGCCGAAAAGCGTCACAGCACTTGTCAAAAGAGAGAGACCCAACCAAAAAAAAAAAATTGTGAAAGAGGCCCGCACAAACAATCCCGCCTGCCCGAAACCCGAGAAAAACAAACACTGCAAACAAGGTCCCAGTGGATTTGACACCCAAAAAAAAGAGCAAGGTTTTTTCCCTTCATACCAGAGAAGGAGAGAAAGAAAGAAAAACGGTGGATTCAGACAAAAGCATGCAGATCAGTGCAGATCAGCAGGGAGTCCCTCGACAGCTCGATTGCGCCCACGAACTGATGCTGAAGAAAGAAAAAAATATTAAACTTTCCGCAATTTTCTCTCCTGTGTTTTTATTTCTTCTTCTTCTTTATTATCCTCATCCCCCGCACTATATACTGGTGAGTTCAGCAGAGTGGTGAAACAAAATCTATTTTTTTTACCGTCGAGGAGGGGGAATATAACGATTGAAGGACGGGGGAGAAGGAGACGAGAACCGGAACTGTAGAAAGACCCGAGGAATAAATCGTGAAAAATATAAAAAAAAGAGTTGAGGTGTTCGGAAAGAACATAACTTTCTGATGGAAAAGGAACATGCACACGAGTGCTGGGCTACATTTTGCTGAAGAAGGAAAAAGGTCGGTTTTGTTCAAAGGAAGGGAATCCAGGGCGCCAAGTTTTCTTTTTCGTTTTTTTTTTTTTTTTTCTTGAGGAGGCACTCCGAAATTAGCATTTTCATGGATTCAGTCCCTGGGGAGGAAGCAGAATTCAAACAATAATTCACGAGAAGGAAGTTCTGATTTAGAAATGAGTAAAAGGAACTTTACGTCTTATTTTTTTGAGTTTCTTTGATTTGTAAAAAAAAAAGCATTTTCATGGACCCAGTCCCTTGGAAAGCAGATCTCATGCAATAATTTCACTAGAAGGAAATTCCGATCGAGAAATGAGTAAAAGGAACTTTACAACTTATTTTAAAAGTTTTTTTGGCTTGTTAAAAAGAAATTTTCATGGACCCAGTCCCTTGGGATTCAAACAATTACTTCACGAGAAGGAAATTCCAAATGTGAACTAAGTAAAAGGAGATAAAAAAACTTTATTATCAACTCATGAAGAAGCTGGAAAAGGTTATTTCATATAGCAAAATGAATAGAACCCTTATGTGCTCCAGAGATATTTTTTCATAGGCATCTTAATGTTGAACATGCGTAGTGCTGCTTCATACACTGATTGCCTCAAAGAAAATTATATTATTCAATGAAACCCCCGATCCCCAAAAATTGAAATAGCTCTAAAGGCTATTTATTGACCATTTAAAAATGTGGTCCAAAAATATACATCAAGATTTTAATGTCTTTCATTGTTCTTGAAAAATAATTAAATTATTAAGGGCGGAAATTTATCTCTTGACAGTGATCTCAATAACTTTGCGTACTAAACAGAGGAATTTCTTATGGCTACCAATATTGAAATTTGGGAATGCGATTAAAAACTGGAAAGTTGATCGACTTTGGACTCATGAATGAAGGCCTAGGAATTATCAGTTCCACTTTTTTTTCATGTTTCGTTTTTTATTTACTTTTAGAATTGCAAACAATGAATGCATAATTTTCTTCTCCATAACCTTTTGCACAGTAAAATTGCAATGATGAAAATTCCTCTTGGACAATCATCACCAAAAACTGCAACAGAGGAGAGTGATCTAAGTTGGGAAATATTTGGATAAGCCAAGTCTGGAAAATTGGCAATGTCCAGAAGACCCTGGCTGAAGTGTATTCTGGCTTTTTTGGCTCCCCAAAAGATTTCAGACAGAAAAAAGTACAAATGATTCCTGACTTTGGCTATACAGTATTCATGAAATCAATATTTTTCAATTTCAAATCATCATATGAAGAAATACTGAAAAATTATTCTAACTCTGCTGCTGAGGGATAAATTGGTTTTGTTTAAAAAATCACTTAAAAGCTTTTTGTTGACCAGTGCAGTAACCTTATTTTAAATATCAAGTTTATCACCCAGCAAAAATTTCAGATTGCCGCCTGAGATAGTGGCTATTTTTACGCGTATCCTGGCTGTTTCAGGTGGTGGCCAAACGGTTTTGGATGCAAGAAGGGATCTGTTTTCCTGACGCGGTCAGGATGGGGTAAAAAACGTTTTTAGTTGACGCTTTTGAAAGCGTCAGAGTCTGACGCTTTTAAAAGCGTTTTTAACCTAGTCAAAAACGTTTTTCTGTGACGCTTTTGAAAGCGTCAGAGGCTGACGCTTTCAAAAGCGTTTCTTACGCTGTTAAAAACGTTTTTCCGTGACGCTTTTGAAAGCGTCAGAGGCTGATGCTTTCAAAAGCGTTTCTTACCCTGTTGCAAATGTTTTTGTGAGATGCTTTTGAAAGCGTCACATTTTGACTCTTTCAAAAGCCTTTTTTACACTGTTAAAAATGTTTTTCTTTGATGCTTTTGAAAGAGTCAAAATAACTTGTGACTCTTTTAGAAGCATATTTTACCCTGTAAAAAATGTTTTTCTGTGATGCTTTTAAAAGCATTATTGTAATTTTATTATAGTAAGTGCTGTAATGTTTATTGCAACAAGAAATTGCCATAAAATGATTGTAAAGAGCAATTTATGTGTTACTGGCAATTGCAGAAAACAACATTGTGTTAACACTGCCTTTACTTTGTTGCAACATTGTTGTCATGCACACTGTTGTGTGCTGTAATTAAAATGAATATGTATTATTTGCAATATGGTGCATGAATGCATCAATTGTGTATAGTCCATAGTTATGACTACCAGATCCGCGCTGTGATGCTAGAGTTTCTGGCCAGAATTTCTGCTCAGGCCAATCACTGTTGTATGTTTGGCGCAGTTGTTATGGCTGTGGGCACTGAGTTGTGGGGTCCCGGTTCGAATCCCCTGTAGGTTGCTTGTTTATTCATGTCTTTCCTTTGAGTGTGCGTGTGTGTGTGTGTGTTTAACATGCTGCTATGCACCCTGCATTCACAATGCTAGTACAGTGTACTGGCGTTGTAAATGCAGAGCTGCATAGCAGCCAAAAAAATTTTCTTGAAATAGTTTCACTGACGCCGTAGGGAACAGCGTCAAAAAAACGGGAATCTTGGCGGGAATATGGGGGGGGGGGGCGCCCAAACTGCCAGGATAACCGCCAGGGGAAGTGGCAATCCTATCCCCATCTCTCCAGGCGGGTATAATGCCCGCTTTTTATGGTCTCAGTGGCCGCCTGGATAGACGTCCACCCTGGACGTCTATAAGGCCATTTTTAGTGCGTAAACCCTAGCGGTTTACGCCCAAATTATTTGCTGGGCACAGGTGAACCTCAATAACTCAAACCTCTCTAAGTCAAATGCCCCCCTAAGTTGAATTTTTTTCAGGTACCATTTGAATCCCCTTAAAACCAATAGAGTAAAAACCTCCCTACGTCAAAAGCTTTTCCCCTCAAACCTCCATAAGTCGAATTTTTTGTGACCTGTTGACCATTATTTTCTTGAAAAAATAAAGAAAAAAACCAATAAACCAATACATTTATGTGTTTTAAAGGAAGGGAAAGACTTGATTGGGCAAATGAACCCCTTCCTTCAAGTTCAGCAGCCTTCTAACTCATTTAAGAGGTCATTTAAGCCCCCAGAGTATTACCATTTACATTTTTTTAAATTTCCCAGAAAATGGGGCTTTTTATTGTACTTCCAATGTATAAAAGTAGAAACCTCCCTAAGTTGAAACCTCTCTAAGTCGAATTTTTTTTCAGTTCCCTTGAAATTTGACTTAGAGAGGTTCGAATTGTAGCTGGAAAATGTTTTAACATATTGGCTAAGACCCCCTCCCCCTGTATTTCCATATTTGACACCCAGAAATCGGTGTCTGACAACAATTGACATCCAAAGGAAGTTTTTTCCCTGGACTTAGTTCTACACCTGATTTCTTTTAATGCTGATTTTCTTCTCATTCTTCATGAAAGCCTTCTACTTCCAAGTGTCCCTCCAGCTCGGATGGTGGAGGCTGCTGGAAGTGCGCAGATATACAGCGAAGGGGGAACGCGAAATTGCACAGCGCCTGACGTGACGAGCGGGCAGAAAATATTGCGAACGCTTTTGTGTCTGCCATTCTTCTCCTTTTTACTTTCCACTTCTTTAAAACCTTTCTTCCCTTTCCAAATGTACGTTTCTGTTCTTCCGCCCTCTCGCTGTCTTGCTTCTCTCGATCGTTGTTGACGCAGAAAAAAAAAAGAAAAACCCTCTCTCGAACCGACCGAAGATATTTTTTGCGGGCCTTGATGATTGGACGGGGCAGAGCTGTGCCAAAAAAAAAAAAAAAGGTTTTTCGTTTTGGAACTGGTGAAGGGGATGGAGAAGAGAGAGAGAGAGAGAGAGAGAGAGAGAGAGAGAGAGAGAGACATGGGGAAAGTTGGAGATTTGTGGAGAGAAAGAGGAAAACTTTTAGATAAGAAAGGAGTAAAAATAATGCGTTGGTGTCGATGCAATCGGCGGATGGTTAGATTTGCAATCGCCAAAAAGGTTTCTTCTTCTTCTATTGTCCAGAGTTGTCGAACACGGACCCGCATCAGCTCAGATTTCCTGCATACAATCAAGATTTTGTTGAAGAAATATGGAGGGGGTTATTTTCTTGACCAATATGTTTTTGTTCTGAGGTCTGAATTTCGGCTTGTGATGGATTAAAAAGGATTTTGGGCGTCAGTGTTGGTGCTCGAAAAGATTTTTTCGAAGATAAAAGAGCATCGGCGACTAAGAGAAAAAATCTGCTTCTAGATTATGGAAGATACAGTACCTCTTTTTCACCTATTGTTAATCGTGGCTTTTTTTTAATCATCACAGTTGTTATTTTGAAAATAATATCCAATGCTGATTGACTCATTTTTGAAATTGCCTTCAACGTCTGATCAATCCTAGGTCATTTGATTGCATGATCTAAAATTCAGGGGGACAAATTCTGCTGAAATCCTTGCAAAATTTTTGCATGTTTTGAACTGTGCAACAATCAGATGGATGCTGGCAGAAACTTCCAGAACTTTTCTTTTCCAATCGGAGAAGAGAGAAAATTGTTCAAGTTGGTCAAGTCATGTGACCAATATATCCAATAAAAATCTTCAAAGTACTGATCCACACTTTAAAAAATATCAAGTCGTCAATCGAGCCAGTATCTGTTTCTAATTGATGATTTTCGGCGTGATATTTTCATATGGTTGTGACTGTAATTCTCTTTTTGTCAAATTTTTTGCAAAAACCAGGGTTTCATGTGTTGTTGGAAGTCCTATGCTAATTTGATCCGGACGACGAATTCTATGAAAATCTTTTCCAAAGAATTCAAAATCCCTATTTTAAAAACTAAGTATCTGTGCAAAAAAGTATTAGTTAAGTTACCCCTTTAATGCAAATTTTTGGCTGCAAATGGATGATTTTCATCGTTTTATTTATTTATTTTATGCTAAATTTTCGACTTAAGTTTACTGCAATCCTTTATGCTGGGTTTATTACCTTATAAAAAACGAAACTTGTGTAGACATTTGTCAAGATTCGTGTAGATTAGAAGCACCTTTTCACTTGCTTCAATTTTTGTCGCAAAATTTTTCTTGATCAGACACGATTCATGCAAGTGAGGAAAAAGTTACGTTGTTTATACTTCATTTACTGCATGGATAGAAAATAATGAACTTTTTGAAAGTTGTTTGACCTCGGAATTTATCACAGAATGCTATGACAGGTAATTTCGTGTACCAGTTGGGACAATTGAAAAAATAATAATAATTTGCTTCAACCGATGTTTGAGTATACTCACGTGTTGTGAAATATTCCAGACGTCGTGCCATAAATGTTCGCCAAAAATTGAACCGAAACTTCTCCTCCTCTTTTTGCTGGAGCATGAAAAATGTCATTCACCTGCTAACAATTCTCCACATGTTCCTTCTATTCCTTTTTTTTCACCCTCGTGTCTGGTTGCTCTCAGTCTGCCACCCATCACAGCAAACGGGCATCATTAGCACAAAGGTTCGGACACGGTTCCAACGTCTGTTCATCTCGGTCTCCACTTGTGCAAAAATAAATAAAAAATAAAAAGAGGAAGAAAATCACGGAAAAGGACGGAAAAGGACGTGTTTTGTGCAAAAAAAAATCAGGATATGTTCTTTAAATGTCATGAAAACAAAAATGGGTATAAGGCTTTTCTGTATTATTTTTTTTTAAATTTTTTATTTTTATTTCACGTTTGAGCCCGTTGCAGTTCCGTCAACGGAATGATGCGCAGAATATTTTTTCATGCCTCTGTAACCCCCTTTCTCATAATGGAATTTTGATTAAAAACACGTCAATCAAACTTGAGTTTTAACTAGAATTTTTCCTTCACTTTTCAGAGAAATTTCGGGATTATTCTCTTCTTTTTTTCTTGTATACAGTATAGCGAAGTTCAGACAATATGGCGGATCATCATATGATGTTATGCACCTTTTTTGTCTGTCCGCGTTTGATTGATTCCCCATGAGACAATATTTGTGAATTTCTCAAATTGAAAATTTCAGGAATTTTACTAGATTTATGGAAATATGAATTTTTTGGGAAGCATATACATTTTTTGGGAAGCAATCGTTGAATCCTGCTGGCTTCACATGAATTTTGTGCAAAACTTGCACAAATGTTGTGCGTTTATTCCAAACAAGTTTTCGGTTTTTGCAAAATTTAAATCTATTGATATTAAATTTGTCGAACGCGAATTCGAAAAGAATACCAGGGAAGGATTTTTAGATCATCGATCAAATAACAAGTTGGACGAATTCTTTTGGCAAATTTTTTAGCAGAACTTGTGCGAACGACTGACACAATTTCAGATTCAACCAGTACTTAGTAATGTTAACCGGTGAATATATGAGACAGACAAATTTCTCCATTTTTCGTAACCTTAAGTTCTATACTTCTATACAGATTTCGGTCAAAAATTTAGCATCGGCTGTTTTTTTTTACCGGAAGAAAAAATGCAATTGGCATCCGTTATTTGATTCAGCATAAGCTTAGGTAAGAATTGTATTATTTTTTCATGCTAGCTTTGTTCGAAAATAAATGCAAAATGTTGCATGCTTTCCCAGCCCAGTCAGAGAAGAATTGAAACATGTCCCTCGTATTTGGCACAAGTGGAACCATTAGCCGAAAAGTTGCCCGACCCTCGGGCTGTCATCGCTTAGCTGCTAAATTACTTTGCCTCCCCTTGCTCTTTTTCTTCTAAGGTTTCCTTTGTGTATCAGAATGACTGCCGAAAAGGAAAGAGAGAGAAAAAAAATTTGAAGCTTGTGCGGGAATGATACGAGGGTATTTTACAAAATTATGAAACTTTTTCAAGACGAAAGTCGTCAACTTTGAGTCCGAAAGCCTTTTTTCAATTTCTCTGATTCTGAAGGACTTCAGTGAATTTTTTTGCGAAACTAGAGGTTTCAAATTATTCCGCAATAAAAAAATAACGCCTGATTTCGAAACTACTGTATTTTTTTTGGGAGAGGTGATGATCAGAAGCTTCAAAGATGATTGGCTCAATATTTTGAAAAGCCAGTTATATTATTTTTACGCCAGGTCATAGTTTTTTCGTTATTTATATCCCCTGTTAAAAGTTGATTAAGTTTCCAGAGATTTTAAAAATGAAACCTTGTTCAGTTTTTAAATGTTTAGCTTGCTTTATTTTTGGCACTATTCCACTGTTATTCGTACTGAATCCTGTGCAGAATCTTGGATCGTGAATCCAATAAAAGAGATTCATTCGTGAAGATTTTTTTCAAATTGATTTTCTTCCCTTTTCTGCTTTTTTTTGCGTTTTCGAATTAAATGGATTCCGATCGACATTTTCATCACAGTTGTCAGCATTATGTTTCCAACACAGGTGTTGTTCGTACGCTTTCCATTTCGCTGTTTCATGAATGTTTCTTTTTGTGTGTGTGTAAAGAAATGGTGTTTCAAACTGGAAAAAAGTTTCGAAAGACCAGCATGCTTAAACTTTCTCAACTCTCCGAAGATCTCATTTCTTTAATAACTTTCGAAACCATGTCAGCAGATGGTCATTTCATCGTAAGATATTAATGTATTTTTGACATGATCATCCTGAAAAATCGGGTCCAAAACCGTGTCCATTTGGCAGCGCTGAATAGAAGTTTTATTCGTAACTCAGAGAACTTTCGAAACTATCCTCTCAGTGAAGAAATCGCCGAGGAACAAAGTGTGCGGAAAATTCTGCAAAAAAACATGAAGAGGGATGAAGTGAGTCGGGGGTGTCGGTGTCGGCGTTTTTAGTGCCGCAAAATTCGCACCAGCCCACCTGACACTGACGTGTGTCGAGTCAAGGAAGCCAGTTCCCACGGTTACAATCCAACGGATTTTGCGTCTGGAAAAAATAAAATTTATGCATACTAAGAGCAAACGTCTTTAGTGGCTCCACAACTATGCTTCATGATTTTATAATCAAATTCGGGTCAGTTCGATAATTTTTCTCAGCAAAATCAACGAAAAAATATTTGACTCTATGTTATTGTCTCGTTTATTCAAAAATAAAAAAATGGCCGGATATATCCTGACAAAGGTCTTTTATTATTTAAAAACACCGTGCTTAATATGAGACCTCCAAAAGTCTCCTGAACAAATTCCTGAAAATGGATTATTGATTTTGGAAAAAATTCTCTCCTGTATATTCATGACCTTTGTAATTATTTTAATCCTCATTTACTTGATCATTGTTTGTGGATATTTTTTTTTGATTCCCAAGAAAAAATCTCTTTCTTTCAAAGATATTTGACTGAAATCTAATTTCTTCTTCTATTCATTTGCATATCAGAACTAATGAACCCAATGTAAAAGTTCTTAAAACCATTATTTGGGGGAAAATGTTTGTTGGATATCTGTCTTCATTTTGCGATAAATGCAGCAATGTTTGCTGCTTTTTGCATTTTCCAAACAGCACGACCGATTTGTATTTATCTTTCTTTTCAAACTATCTATGAAGAATGAAGGAAGAATTTTAAAAATTTCATCACTGAAACATAAAAGACAAATTACATGCAAAAAATGCTGAAAAAGTCAAATATCGGATGCTTAGATTTCTGAACCATACCTGGTCTGCTTTCGCAGTTGTTTTTGCGAATCGACAGGAAATGAGTAAATGAATGAATCCATTTGTCACGACGTGAATGAGAAATTTGGTACTGTACTTTTTTTTTAAGCCATCACTTATATTCATGCCCAAATTGCCACATTTCAAAAAACCGGGAAGAAGCAAATTATTGGCACAAAGAACAACGAGCAAAAAGCTTTTCTCTGCAGCAGCAAGACAGGAAATCGCATCCGCAAAGCCTCGTTAACTCGACCCTCAAATCCAGAAAAAAAAATTACTGTTTGATAGGGCGCTTGTTCCGCATTTAGCTGGGGGAGTCCCGGGTCTGGCCTGATTTGTTCTTGGGTTATTACGGAACAAAAGCGCACTTTCAACCTTACTCTAACAACCTTGTATACCCCGAAAAAAAAAAAATATATACATATATTGAGAAGAAATAAGTATAGAATAGACGGAGAGAGAATAAAAAAAATAAAGAAGGTCGAGTCCTCTGCTGGTGAAATATGCACCTGAGCGAAACAGCAAACAGGTTTTTTTTTTTTCGCGGCGGTTGCTCTTGATTTCACGCTTCCTTCCCCGAAAGCCAGGAGAACAAGAGGGGCAACGAGAAATCAGGGGAGTGAAAAGTGTCTGGCTGCTCCTGCTGCTGATATTATGCAGGGCTTTATTATTTTTTTTTACAATATTTTTGTCATTATTTTCTTCAGAGTGGTTCAGAAGTGGGGGACTGTGCAGAAAATTGGTGGGTGGGACGACTGATGATTTTATTTATTTTTATTTTTTGCGCAAGGTGAGGATTCACTTTTTTTTTTTTTTTTGCGTGGACAAGAGAGGCGGCTGCTGTGGGATTTTCCAGTCGGTTGATGGGTCGAGATTTTTGTACATTTATTTCGTTCTTCCACTTTTGCGGACCCGTGAACCCTTTAATTGCGGTTCCGCCGATTTTCACCTGCTGATGCGGTGTTCTGCTCTTTTTCGTTTTTCTTTTTGGCTGGGATGTATAATTTTTTTTTTGTTCATAAATAAAAAGAAGTGCCTGAGTGAGAAGGTATAACAGGAACGGGCAAGGCAAAAGGACAAAAGGCTTAAAAAATTTTCCCAAAGACCGCGGACTACTAGCACACACTGTACTTAGCCTTCGCGGGCCGAGGGGCTTCCTTTCTTTCCTGTTGGGTTTCCGACCACTTGTGAAGCTGGACGAGTGGTTCGGGTTTCTTTAATTTTTATTTTATTCCTTGGGTTGCATCTCATTTTGTGGTGAAAGGATGTCCGTTATATGTTGGTTCGGTGGGACTTGACAGTTGTTCACATGCAGGAGTGCGGCGCTTTTGAGCAAATATTGCTGCAATTTTTTTTTTTTTTTTTGCGGGTTGGTGCTGTTTTCTTGCTGGAATCGGGGTGGGGAAATTTGTTTAACCCCAGACAGCTGCTTGTGAAACATCTTTAAGGGATAAAAATGTTGTTGGAAAGTTATATTTTGAACTTTGGCTTTGAAAAATGCTCTGGTTAAACCGACGTTGTTGGGGACCCGCCGCCACCAGTGTGATGAGGGCCTCATTAATCGAGGCTAGAGTAAATCGGGTGGAAAAATCACCCAAGGACAAACACAGAAAACGGTTGAATTCAGAGCACCAGAAAATCGGAA